>PVJN01014057.1:0-47509 GCA_004026805.1 Lasiurus borealis
GCCTCCGCGGGGCTGTGCAGGGGCTGAGGCGGGAGCAGGTGCGGACAGACACCTGGTGGGTGCGGGCGGCCCTCCCCGAGGTGCCTCCCGGCTGCGGTCAAGACCGGGCCCCAGAGGAGCGAGGAGGCCCATCCTCTCAGTGAAACGGAGGGAGAGCCGGGGCGACTGCAGAGGAGGAGTGTGCACTTTGGGTGCCGGCAGCACCCCTGAGAAAAGGCCGCCCTGACCGAGCCTCGCTTACGGGGGTGGGGGGGTGGGGGGGGGTGGCTAGCGCACTCCTGCGGGCAGCGGGCGACAGGCATGCTTTTTTGAGTCAATGAGAGAGAGCACTGTTTTTCCCGCTGCCCTCGGAGGTGGAGAGTGGAGTGGGGAGGCAGGCAGGGAGTGAGCGAGGTTCCCCATCTGGGGTTCCAAATCCGCCGTTGGTCCCTTTCACCGCCGACTAGAGATATACGGGGTGTCCCCCCAAATGTACACACACTCTGAATTCCTACTAATTCCAGTGGGTTAAGCATGAAAAGAAACAGCAATGGCACTGTCATCTGTTAAAAAGTGTGGGCACAGCCAAAATTGGTTTGGCTCAATGGATAGGGCGTCAGCCTGCGGACTGAAAGGTCCCAGGTTCGATTCCGGTCAAGGGCATGTACCTTGCTTGCGGGCACATCTCCACTGTGGGGCGTGCAGGAGGCGGCTGATCGATGTTTCTGACTTTCTCTCTCTCTCCTTTCCTCTCTGTAAAAAATCAATAACATATAAAAAAAAAAAAAGTGCGGGTACAAACCGGCCGGCAGACATTCCCCGAGGGGGTCCTGGATTGGAGAGGGTGCAGGCCGGACTGAGGGTCTTCCCGACCCCCGTGCATGAATTTCGTGCACTGGGCCTCTAGTGTTTGTCTTCCTGGGACTTATGTCACTCAGCATTATGTATGTCCTCCAGGCTCACCCAGGTGGTTGTAAATGGCAGGACTTCCTCTCTTAGGGCCAGAAATACTCCACTGCAGGGAGAGACCACCTCTCTCCACCCACCCACCTGTCCACCGCGAACCCTCGGCTCGTTGCTGCGTCTCGGCCGGTGCGAGTTTTACGTAATGAGCACAGGAGTGCAGACGCTCCTCATCCGCTTCCGTTCCCATGGAGGTGTCCTTTAAACGCCGGCGGAGTTACTAGATTTTTTAGGCGTCCGACAGCCCAGTGCGATTTCTCCGAAGAGCGCTAAGTAGGACAGGCCTGCAATTAAGGCCTCGGCCGCAGCCGCGCCGGAGGGTAATTGGTGCCAGGCTCCCCGCGGACCTGCCAGCCCGGGAGGAGGGCCTCTTGGCGGCTGCCGGCCTGAGGTAATTTCACACCGGCACACGCTTTCATGCTCCTCTCTGTCCCGCCTGCTCCCCGTGATCCGTTTCTCCTGTGGTTCATTACTCCCATCTCCGGGGACGGGGAAGGGTTTAGGAGGAAGGAACCAACGCACCCCCATGTTTTGTGTGGCGTACGACATCCAGGAGGAAGGATGCCCTGTTTACTAGTACCAGGTCCAGGTTAGCCATTGCCAATTCTTCTGTGCTGAAGGCAAGCATGCCTGGTAAGAACGAGTGAGGAAAAAAAAAAAAAATCAACCAGGTGTGAGCCAAGGCCGGTGTGGCTCAGTGGATAGAGCGTCGGCCTGCGGACTGAAGGGTCCCAGGTTCCATTCCGGTCAAGGGCACGTACCTTGGTTGTGGGCACATCCCCAGTGGGGGGCATGCAGGAGGCAGCTGATTGATGTCTCTCTCTCATCGATGTTTCTAACTCTCTATTCCTCTCCCTTCCTCTTAAGAAATCAAAAAAACAAAACAAACGAGGAAACATGGTTACTAAAATTTTAGCAGTGACCCTTCTAAAAATAAGACCTTCCAGGAGACGGCTGGTTTCCTGTTCCTGTCAAACCCGGGGAAATGGTATTCCAACTCTAAGGAGGCCTGCTTAGTTCTTTTCTTGCTCATTTTAACAATTGCCTTTACCTGCGAGAATTCTCACATATTCTGCTTTGCTGCAGGCATAATGTACTTTTCCTTTTTCTTTCTAAAAACATCTGAAATAGATGGCAACTTTTGAGCTAAACCCTTGAGTTCTTGGCACATGACTGTGTGTAGGTTTATTCCAGCAAGTGGGTCTGTTGTCTGATGGAGACTTGTGGATTGGCCCTCCTTCTTGAAGTGTTAATCTCACAGGTTTGTTAACTGGGGAAAAAAGCGTGTGGATCTAGAAACAACTAGCATTTTAGAAACAGAGTGACAGATGCTCTAGATAGCTGTAAGAACTCGTGGGACAAGAACTACAGGACAAGGAATGTGCCTCGGAGGAGAAACAGAACTAGAATGATGACCGATGGGGAGGAAAGAGACAGAAATAGAAGCCTCAGCCAAACGGTTCTTTCATTTAGGCCAGAGGTCTGGTAATACTTGGGCGGATCTGGCAGTTAACTCTAGAACCATATGTGGCTCTGGGTTTAATCACTATAAATACTTTACTCTCCAACATTGTTTACTCTTAGGTTCACTTGCAGTTAAGTATCCAAATTGTGAATAATTCATTCTACAGCATGGGATCAATAAATCTCAAGTTGATCTTTTACTCCTCTTTATTAAATTTTAAGTTAAAAGAGCCACTTCAGCCTGGCCAGCAGGGCTCAGTGGTTGAGCTTAAACCTATGAACCAGGAGGTCACGGTTTGATTCCCGGTCAGGCCACATGCCTGGGTTGCAGGCTCCGTCCCCAGTGTGGGGCGTGCAGGAGGCAGCCAGTCAGTGATTCTCTCTCAGCATTACTCCCTTTTTTTGGAGAGGGGGGGGGGAATATATATATAAACCTATCATCTGATAAGGGTTATGAACTGGAGAATACGATGCTTGGGGTATAATGTATAAAAATTGCACACAGTTGACACCTTTTTATGAAGTCTTAAAAGAATAGTGTATATAATTTGTGAAATTTGGCTTGTTCTGATTGGGTATGCCATCCAAGTTTATGTTTAATGAAGACGTTTTGTACCTCAGATGAACAGATGGGGTTCGGTTAAGCCAAAAAAAAAGCACCCAGCCAGTCATTATGGGTAACTTGGAAAAGCAGCTGGGGTTTCCTGAGGCACACCGCAAGGAGCCTACATGGAAAACCAGAGCGGGAGCACTTTATTTAGGAACCAGTTTTGACACTTTACCAGGCAGGATTGATCCTTGATCCCTAACACCGGGCTTCTCATCAGTGGAAACGTGCTGTGTCCTACTTGCATCAACTTTGGGCTGAACCAGAACAGCCCTGCGCACCCGTTACCAGCCTGTTTCACTCAGCACCCACGGAGCCAGCGGTTCTACACCTTCCTAAGGCCGAGACCCTTGCATACAGCTCCTCATGGGGTGGTGACCCCCAACCATGAAATGTTGCTGCTGTGATGCATCGTGAAGTAAATATCTGCATTTTCCCATGGTCTTAGGCGACCCCTGTGAAAGGGCCGTTCGACCCCCAAAGGGGTCGCGACCCACAGGTTGAGAACCGCTGCACGGAGGAGCTACCGTGCACAGGACCGCCTTGCAGACCTGCAGCTTAAGCTAACGCGACGCTGCAGAGGGAGTTTGAGCACGTTCGCTGCTCGTGGAGCTCCTGATGCACCCACAGGGCGAGGGCGGCCGGGGGTTCCCGCTTCGGGAAATGCTCGCTGAGCCGCGAGCCACCGCGGGGCAAAGGGAGCACGTGGAGGAGGAGGAGTGCAGCGCCTGCGCACTTCCCCCCACGGAGCTTCGTTACCGGGACGGAGGCCTCGGCCCGCGTGGGGAGCCCAGCGGGGACCCCCAGCGGCGCCGCCTCCTCCAGGGAGCCGCCTCCCCGCCCTTGGATTTCGTTTTTGGGTCCTTCCCCGGGGGGGGGGGGGGGCCACCCAGGGCCAGGCGCGCCTCCCGTCCCGTCCCGGGCGGGTGCAGGAGCTCGTTCCGCAGAACGGGAAACAGGTTTTCTTAGGACGAACCAGAGCGGGGCCAACGCGAGGGAGGAGGCCGGACGTGCCTGCTCCCAAGCGGCCGCCTCCTCGCAGCGGTCACCCGGGGACAGAGGAGGCCACCCGGGGGCAGCGGCGAGGGCCGGCGGGGTCAAGCTGGGACGCCGAAGGTCTGGCCCGGAAAGGCGCCCGCCCCGAGCCGGCGGCGGGCCGGAAGTGGGCGGGCGAAGGGATGGGGCCAGGGGGCGGGGCGCTGGCGCGAGGCGGGGCGGGGCGAGCCCGGCCCTCCCGGCATGCCGCGCGGCACGCGGCTTCCGCTAGTGGGCGGCGGCGGCGGCCGGAAGTGGGCTCCGCCGGCCTCTGGGAGCGCTGCCTGCACTTCCGGGGCCTGGCGGAGTCCGGCGCTCGCCTTCCTGTGGGCGGCGCGGGAGGAACCGTCGGTGTGAGGAGGGGCCGGGCCGGGCGGATCCCTCCCTCCCTCCCTCCCCCCGATGTGAGCGGCGTCCCGAACGCCCCGTCCGGCCGAGGCTGCTGCCCAGAGCGGAGGGCACGGCGGCCGCGAGCATGAGGAGGCGGAGGCCGTGTCTGCTCTTCCTGGCCGGCCTGCTGCTGCCTGTGGTGCTGGCGCCGCGGCCGCCGCCGGGCCCGCCGGGCGTGCGCTCCCCGCCGCGACTCGGTAAAGACGCGGGAGGCGCTTGGGGAGCCGGGGCAGGTGTTTGGGGGGCGGGGTGCCGGGTTCTGTGTGTGTGTGTGTGTGTGTGAGTGTGAGTGAGTGTGTAAGAGGGGGTGTGGCTCGGGGTTTCGGGAAGGAATGGAGCCGGGCTGGTCCGTGAGGAGGGAGAAGGGGGACCGAAGAGGCGGCCCCCCGCGGGGCCCGGGGTCGGCAGGGACGGGGTGACGTGGTCCGGGCGTCCCTGCCGCTCGGGGCGTCCGGCGGCGGCGGCGCTTCTCGGGCAGCAGCCGCGCTGCGAGCCGGTGGCGGAGCCGCGTTTTGGCATCGCGGTCTGTGACCCGCATAAGCGGGTGCTGAGTGGCTTCGGTGGCCTCTTCCTGGAGCTGCGGGGCCGGGGACCCCTAAACCTGCCGGTCCTCCGTGCTGCTGCCGCTGCCGCTGCTGCGAAGGTCTCCGGGCCGCGCAGGCAGTGAGCGGGGCCCCCGTCCGGTCAGTTTTGAGCCCAGAAAGCAGGGGCTCTCGTGTGGGTGTCCCAGGCGATGGGGCGGGAAGGCTGGCGGCCCGGAGAGGGTCCACGTGCGGTGGGGCTGGGCGGTGTGGCCGCCCCTCGGTGCCGGGGAGTTGGCGGTGGAGGGGAAGGCGCTGCCTGCGCGCAGGGCGGCCTCAGGGAGTCAGTCCCCCGGGCGCCGGGTCCCTAGATCTCTCCAGGGCAGAACACACAGTCTGCGCAGCGCCCCGCTCCACTGGCCAATGGAACGTTTCTGGGTAGTTTTCCGGGAAATTCTTCTTTCTTTAATGGCCAGAGACTGCCATCGACTGAGGGTATCGGAGGGGTTGCTGGCTCCCAGCCGAATAAGCACTTCCTTGTTGTGTCAGACTCGGATGGGTGGCAGGGGACCCGCTGGACGCCGGGCCAGGGCGCTGGTTCGGAGGTGCCGAGGGGACAAGCGCTTGCAGAAAGAAGGGGGGCTGTGAGACGGGCAGGATGAAGGAGACGGATCTCTTCCCCAGGTGGTTCTCCACCTTCCTAAGGCAGCGACCGCCCGCAACCCTGGCACACAGCTCCTCATGGGGTGGTGACCCCCAACCATGAAATGATGCTCCTGTGATGCATCGTGATGTAGATATCTGCATTTTCCGATGGTCTTAGGCGACCCCTGCGAAAGGGTCGTTCGACCCCCAAAGGGGTCGTGACCCACAGGTGGAGAACCGCTGGTCTAGGACTTAGCGTTCATGCAGAGGGTGTTGAGCTGGTAAAACTCACACCACTCCGACCCCACTGCCAGGGCCCCGGGCTCAGCAGCTTCAGGGGTCAGCAGGGTGTGTGTGTAGCCGTGTGTTTTTTGTGTGCAAAGTGCAGAACACTGGTGCCAGGAACACGCACGGACGCCCCGTGGACTCACCGACGCTGGAAGGCCACCTGCCGGAGGCGAGTGTTGTGTGTGGCTTCCCACACCCAGCGCAGGCAGCATCCGTCTCGACACTCCTGGCCTGGCGGTGGGGGGAGTTCCAAACAGACCATTCCGGAACCGCCCGGGAGAGCACGGGGTACGGCGGAGGGAAAGAGCCAGCCCGGGAAGGCGAGGCCCGGCTCCCTTAAGGGGGTGACATCGGAGCCCCGACTGTAAGGCTAAGTAGGTGGAGAGGGAAAGTCGGGACACCTGTGCTGGGGCACTTGGAGGTGGCTGGCGTTAACCTGGGAGCCTGGCTGGCGTTTCCCACGGAGGGAGTCAGGCGTCGCGAGCTGTCAGATCACACAGCGATACATGCGTGTCTGGTGGGCGTTTTTGCTTTGGAAGAGCATTGATTTCTGCGTGTTTTGAATGGCTCGGGACATGATTGGTTGCTGCATTTAACCCCACCATTATTCAGGTTGAATTGGTCAAGACCAATAAGTAGCTTCCTAATTAAAGAGCACGCTTTATTGTTTATCAGCTTGCTTGCCCTTTAAATATCGCCGTAGCTGCCGTTCTCCAGCTGGGGTTTCATCCAGGCTTCGGAGCACTCAGTTCCCCCGAAACGATTTCCATCGAACTGTTAGGAATTGCGTAACTGAGCAAAGTTGTGAGTCATGTGAGCTTAGTCACCGTCGTATCTCGTCGAAGCGGCTGCTGGGTGTGAGTCTCGCTGTGATTTCCAAAGCGGTTTCTCTTCGTGTTCGCCGGTCACTGCCCCGAGAGCCAGGCTTTCCTCTGGCTGCGCGCGTCCCCGGGACTCATGCTCTCGGTCTCACACCTGTGAGCCACGGACTCATCCAAGTAACAGAGAAACCACTTTGGGGCTCAAGTGTCACCTCCTTTTTAGTACAAAGAGGATGTCGTGGGTGGAGAGAAAAATGTAGGTCAGGGATGGGAGAGGAGAGCTGCACCTGCACCTATATTTAGAAACGGCCCTCGGTTTTTTTTTGTTCTTTTTTTAATATATTTTATTGATTTTTCACAGAGAGGAAGGGAGAGGGACAGAAAGTCTGAAACATCGATGAGAGAGAGACATCGATCAGCCGCCTCCTGCACGCCCCCCACTGGGGATGTGCCCGCCACCCAGGTCCATGCCCCTGACCGGAATCGAGCCTGGGACCTTTCAGTTCACAGGCCGACGCTCTATCCATTGAGCCAAACCGGTTTTGGCTATGTCCCTCAGGTTTTGGTGTGGACCCTCCACATCGCCCTGCTCATTCCTCATGACTGACAGACGGCACCCTTTTGCTCAGTGTGTGGACACCTGGCCTCCTCTCTCGATGTCCATTTTGCCTTCGGTCTGCATTCTCTGGAAACCACACACATACCCCCCTCTGTTCCCGGGGAGAGTTACCGCACCTCTGCTCTGGTCCGTCCGGCTGCGCTGTGCTCCAGAGTAGAGTGAGAGCAGCGTTCAGCGAGCCGTGCTGGGGAGGCGAGAACCCTGCCCTCTCCAGGGTTCAGAACCCTCAGTGTAGGCGCCCTCGCAGGCCACGTGTGGCTGATTGGGGTTCTCCACCACCTCGCGTTGATGAGAGACGGGGAGCGTTCTAGTGGGAAGATAACCTGAGGAGAGGATGGGAAAGGGGCCGGGAGTGAAGGGAGGTGCTCCTTCCTGTATCCCCCCAGCTCTTAGCCTCCCCCCCGCACGGACATGGGGTCTTCCTCCCCACGCCTCTCCTTTTTTTCTTTAATGGGTGCGGGCTCTGACAGACCCATCTAATGCTTTGGCTTCGCTTACGATCTGACCGTACCTATGTGGTAACCACTGTATCTGATGCAGACTTGTTCTCTGAAGTCTCACTCAAGTACCCATCTGTCCACGCAGTGCTTCCACCTCCGTGTTCAGTTATAACAGGGCCAGGGTTACCTTGGGAAATCTGGATTCACCACTCGTCCCGCGTGCGGGGGACACTGAGAGCAGCGGGTCCTGTGCCTTCTGCACACTAGAACCACCAGTGGCAGCAGTGTGGCTCTCTCTCGTCTCTCTTCCTCTTAACACACATCAACCACTCCCAGCTGCGGCACGGCCCTGGCAGTGTCACCTGGGGGCACTGTGCCCCCCGCCGCAGAGGAGTGGGGAGCCAGCAGCGCGCCGCACGGAGCTGCCTGCAGGTTGGGTTCCGTTCCAGGCGACGCGGTTTATTGCACAGAGAAGGGAGAAAATGAAGGAAAAGTGTGCAGATGCTCCAGACTCCTCACTCCGCACTGTGTTGTTTTCAAAGTCCGTTTGGTCTTAGAGATGTTGACCCCGGACAGGAAGAGAGAAACCGGGGTGTCTTTGTGTCGTGGCACCCCAGCAAACGGCCGTAAGCGCTTCTCCCGGAAGTGAAGCGATTTCACAGAAGAGGTGGGTGGAGTGGAGGCTTATCACTACGGGCCACTTCACATCGACGCCCAAAGGCCAGCTCCCTCCGGCTGAGCCCGGCTTCCTCCTCATTCTGGGGGCACAGAGTGGAGGGACGACGTGTCTGCCGCTTTCCACCGCTGAGGGAGGGTGAGTCTTACATAACAGCTGCTCTCCCCACCTAAAGTCACTGGATGACTATCAGCGACGTAATTGCGAACACATGATGATCTGTCAATGCAAAACGTCCTGTGTGAAGGCACGGTGTCATTGCAAACTGAATGTAAGGCCCAGGATACAATACGGAGCTAAGCATCTCTCAGATCCAGCTGCCCTCTCACATAAAATAAGCCCCTTGTCCGAGCCTGCTGCTCCTCGTGTTTTTTTTTTTTTAATCTCAGTGGATTCGGTGCCACCGTTCTCTCCTAGGTATGCAAGCCAGATGCCTGGGGGAGGGGAGGAGGGCTCATGATCTGCACCTGTAGTGCTCAGCCGTTTAACGAGCTGATTTCCCAGACCCCAGTCTGCTCTCGCCAGCCACTCCGCCAGCCACTCCGCACTCCAGTCCCAGCGAACGTCCTGATTCACAGCCGCTGCTCTTCTCCAAAGACAGAATCCTTAATTTAGGTCCGTGGCCCGGCGCGGCCAGGAGCCACCCGCCTGCCTCCGCGCCTCACGCCTCTTCACATCCTCTGTGGCCAGCACTCCAGCTCAAGTTGCTTTCGTCGCCTTGAGTCTCCGTTCTGTGTTTCTCGTGACCTCAGCAGACGTATGCCCTCTGCCAGAACCTTCTTTCTGCTGCTCGTGGCTTCCTCCTCATCCTTGTGTTCTTTTTTAAAATATATTTTATTTTTCACAGAGAGGAAGGGAGAGGGATAGCTAGAAACATCTATGAGAGAGAGACATCGATTAGCCGCCTCCCTCACGCCCTACACTGGGGATGCGACCACAACCAAGATACATGCCCTTGATCGGAATTGAACCTGGGACCTTTCAGTCCACAGGCCGACGCTCTATCCACTGAACCACACCGGTTTCGGCCCTTGTGTTCTTAACGTCACTGCTGTGCCCTGGGAAAGTGCCCTGGGCTCACGAGGCCGGGGTCTTGCCCTGCTGTGTCCTCGCCTGACTTCCTATAGCCTCTCCCTCGGCGCTTGACATACTTTATAACAGTTTTGTGTGTTGTGGTCTTTCCAATGTCACAATAGCCCTAATATCCAGAAGATAAAAGGTTCTAATACAGTGGTTCTCAACCTTCCTAATGCCACGTCCCTTTAATGCAGTTCCTCATGTTGTGGTGACCCCCAACCAGTAGCAACGAAAATAATTTTATGATTGGGGGTCACCAGAACATGAGGAACTGCATTAAAGGGATGTGGCATTAGGAAGGTTGAGAACTACTGTTCTAATAAATAGTGAATAAGTGAATGGGCGGGGTCTGGTGGAATGGGAGGAAACGAAGTGCAGAATGTGTGTGTGCCTGCAAGGAGGGTGGGTGGGGAAGATACACAAACAGTGAGGAAGGGGCGGGTCGCTAACGGTAACAGACAGGAGCGAGCGGAGAGGTTAGGGCCCTACACTGAGCTGAGAATGTTAAGTGGCTCATAGTCAGGGATGAGAGATCTGGATACGGATAAAGGCTAACAGCTTTTGCCAGGTGGGAAATGTACGTTCAGCTGAGGAGCTGTAGGAACGGAGAACCGCCGTTGAAGTTTGGGGGGTGCGGGCAGCGGCCTGCGGGTTCGGAGAGGTTACTGGCTGGTGCGGGGCCCACCGAGGGGCAGGATCTGTTCGCTGGACAAGGGCAGTGCCTTTGCCAGCGGTCGGAATGGCTCCGAGCTCCCAGTTGGAGCCAGCCAGTTGTTCTAAGAGGTAAATTACAACTGGAACATAGTACAGTTTTTAAAGCGCGTTAGCAGGCTACATTTAAACATGCTTTTTATAGAGAAAACATACCTAAACATAGCCAGTGATGTTACCATCTCGCTGTTGTTTTGTAGGCCTATATTTATACATCGTTAATCATGCAGGATGAGGAGGATTTTTTTAAATGCACCTTTCATACTATAGCACAAACATTTCTCTGTGTTTTAAACACCTGTTTTTAAGAGTATTTTCTATTTAGTTTTTAAAGTGTTTTTACTGATTGGAGAGAGAAGAGAGGAAGGGAAAAGGAGAGAGAGAAACATGGGTCAGCTGATGCTTGCTGGGGATGGAGCCCACAACCTGGGGATGTGCCCTGCTGAGAACTGGACCAGTGGCTTCGAGGTGATGGATGGTGCTCAGCCAACCGAACCCCCCCGGCGAGGGCTACAACAGCTTAATATATTTTATTGATTTTTTACAGAGAGGAAGGGAGAGGGATACAGAGTCAGGAACATCGATGAAAGAGAGATATCGATCAGCTGCCTCCTGCACCCCCCCCACTGGGGATGTGCCCGCAAGCAAGGTACATGCCCCCCACCAGAATCGAACCCAGGACCCCCTAATCCGCAGACTGACGCTCTATCCACTGAGCCAAACTGGTTTCGGCAGGGCTACAGCATTTTAAATGATCACATTTTGTTGTTATTTAGAAGTCCCCTAACTTGTCCTGGCTGGCGTGGCTCAGTTGGTTGACGCATCGTCCCATACACCAGGAAGTGTCGGGTTCAGTCCTCTCAGGTCACATGCCCTGGTTGCAGGTTCCATCCCCCGATGGGACACATGTGGGCGATGACCAGCTGCTGTTTCTTCCTCCCTCCCTCCCGTCTTCTCTAAGGTCAGTCACATAAAAAAGGAGAAGCACCACCATAACGTATCTGTTGCCCAGTTCTCGCCTGGTTTCTGATTTTGTTTTAAAAGTAATGCAAGGCTGAGTATGAACTCTTTGTGTTTACAGCTTTTTCTTTGAACTATTTCCTTGCTCAGCTTCATTCAGTGGCGGTTCTCAAACCCGGGTGTCCGTCAGCATCGCCCGGGAGGCAGGCTGAACACAGATTGCTGAGCCCCTCCCCCCCTAAGAATTTCGGGTTGAAAACGGCCTTTTAACAAGTTCCCAGGTGATGCTGGTGCTGATGCTGCGGGGTGCGGGGGGCACCCTTCGGGAGCGGCCGGCCTGTGATTGGCAGTGAGGCTGCAGCGTGGAGGCTGTGGTTCTCGGGCAGCAGGCGTGATTGTGATCTTGAATGAAACTGGGTTCATGTACCGGCCTGTCGGATCAGGAAGCGGGAGAGGGAAGCATCGCCGGGGCCTCCGCCCGGAGAATTGTGACTGAACACGGAGTGCGTGCTGTTCCGTGCAGGCTCTGCGCTGGGCACGGGAGGGGGGCGTGGTGACGGGCAGAGCTCCCTTTGGCCGTTTTACAAGGGGGAGGTAGAACCCACGGCTGGGTGGCTCGTTCACATGGAGGAGGCCTGGGATAGAAGGTCCAGGCGAGCGAGGCCATCTTTAAGCCCTTAAGCACATGACATGGGAAAGCGGGGTTCTCCGCCACCAGGCCCGGTTCCAGCCCATCTGTCTGCACGAACTGACCCTCCCTCTCCCTGAGTCTCTGGTCACTGGTAAAGGGGGAAAAGCCTCGGGGACATTGGTCCACCACGGTGTCTTGTGGGAAACACTCAAACGTCATTGAGCAGATGGTAGCTTAGTGAAGGTTCGCGACGGTGCTGCGAGCACTGTGAACTGAGCCAGGCCCGGTCACCAGCAGCCATCTGTGGGCTCAGAAGTGAGGGGGCCTGCGCAGACCGCTTTTCTCCGGATGAATTAATGGTAAAGGAGATTCTGTTAACAGGAGATGGGCCAGCAGGTGTGCAATGGCGCTGCCTGGTGTGATGTGATCTCGCGTCACTCTGGAATGGACCGGAGTGGATGCAGGTCTCACGGCAGCCTGCCTCCCGTGTCTGCAGGTCTCACGGCAGCCTGCCTCCCGTGTCTGCAGGGTGCTGGGAGGAGGCCTTTTCCTCTTTCACACACTTTACCGACTGGCCCTGCCTGCTCCGTCTGCAGTCCGTCTGCTCTCACGTCCACATCCCTGCCTGGTACTTGCTGGTGCGTGGTCTGTCTGTCCCCCACTAAGAGGGGCAATGCCACAGGCAAGGCCTCAGGGCTGCTTCGGGCTGTCTGCTACCCGCCCTGGCACAGCCGCGAACTGACGCACCGAGCAGGGGGGGAGCGGGAGGGAAGGAGAGACGGGTGGACTCCTCTCTCCACGGTTCTGTGAGCGTGTTCCACCTCAGCGCGTCTCTGTATTTTAAGCTCCTGCTCTATTTTGGGCACAGCCTAAGTCCAGAGGAATGATTTTGTTTCTGCAGTCATATTTGTTGAGAGAAAAGGAAAGCATCAGCTCAAGTATTTTTAGACGGTTTCTGCGGTGACGTAAGCCACCAGAATTGTATTCCAGAAACTCTTGATTTTGGAAGAGGCGGCAGAGTTGCTGTTGATGACAAGTGACTTGTAGAGGAGACACGCTTTGCCTTGTGACTCTTGCTCTGTACCGAACACAAACGTTTCGTGCCTGTTTTATTTTGTCAGCAGTGCTCTTGGCTTTCCTTGCGTCTCCAGTCAGCCTGGTAAAATAGTCAATGTTGCTCTCTCCCGGGGATTAGTCTGGTTATATTACTTCTGCTTCCCGGTGTCCGCGGGGCGGATAATCGGGATTTGTTGAGGGCGGCAGTAACGGCAGTATCACTTCTGGTTCTCTGACTTCCTGTAAGACACTGACTTTCCCAGTTTGCGTTTGCTCATTAACCGTGTGTGGCTCTTGTTCCACTTCACTGACAGAAACGGAGACAGCTCCGACTGGCGATTGGCGGGCTGAGTTGCCGGTCTTGAGCTGAGGAATTCTAAACACGCAGCCAGAAATGCCTTTGATCTAGAAGCTAGGTCACTGCGTAATGTGATACTCAGATTCCAGAATCACCACTACCCGGCACGGACATTACTCACGCCAGCTCGCCCTATTGTCACAAACGCCTCCCGCACTGGTTGGTATCACCCAGGCGCCCACGTCGGCCGGCTGGCCATAGCCTCGGCTAGTAGGTGCCGCGCCTCCCTTCTTTCCAGGCTATTTATTCCCGGAGACCTTGGCTCGTTGTTCCGCCGGAATCCTAGCGCTGGGTGTGGCCGATGGCTGAGGTTATTCAGTTTGGCACATTCAGCATTTATGTCTTCAAAACCAGACGCTACATCTTGGTTAGACTCAGGTTCAATGTGTGTGGGTTTTTTGTAAGAATCCTTCATAGCTTGTGCACTGGGCATTCATAATTAAGAGCAGTTTATTGTCTGACTCAGTTTAGCAAAATTACCATTGGTGAGTAGGTTCAGGTGTTAATAAGTTTTTTGTCTTTATTGCAGAAAAGCTTGATTCTTTGCTCTCAGACTACGATATCCTCTCTTTATCCAGTATCCAGCAGCACTCGGTAAGAAAGAGAGATCTGCAGGCATCAACACATTTAGAAACACTACTGACGTTTTCAGCATTAAAAAGGTAATTATTCATAGAAAAAGGTTGGGGCAAGTGAGACCTGGTTTGGCCAAAGCTGAAAAATAAACTGCCCCCTCCCCCAGGGTTATTTATTTTTTCAATCATAGTTGATATACAATGTTATATTAGTTTCAGGTGTATAAGGGTAGCTTGGGAAGTTACATTTCTAAAGATTTGTAATTAATATAATTAGCCTGTCAGATTATTACACTTATATTGCCTATCCTAAAATTCACACTGGTGATTATTTTAAAAAAGTAAATAGGTATCCCCAAAGTGTCAGTGACGGTAATAATATGGTTATTGAATTCTAACAGAATTTTAATTAATTGACTGTGAATAGAACCCACTAAGCCACTCTGGCTAAGAGTGGTGATGGGTTTAACTAGACGTATTGTGACGATCTTTTTGTGATATATACAAAAAACAGAAAAATGTTAATTCAGATGGATTAACATCCGTTTGTGGTTACTGTAAATCCTTAAATCAAAAGTCAGAAAGATAAGTGAAAATTGTAAAAGAATTCTGTAAGTACATGACTTCACATAGTTTGGGGAGGATAGAATAACAAATAAATTCTGACTGATATATTGTGTGGGAGGCTTTATAGCTGAAAGTTGAAGATTGAAACTCAAAAAACAGGAATTTTATATCACTTGACCCTAACCTTAATAATAGACCACATTAGTAACATAGAAAATGAAGAGCTCAATCCCAGTGATCTTTCTGGAAAGAACATTAAGTAAAAGCAATGTGGGGGCTCCTGGAGAGCTCTAAAATGAAATGATAAGGCATTTATAATAAGTTCTCAGATCACCGATGGCGGAAACATATCATACCTGTGAATGTGGGCAGTATGCTTTAGGGTAGCAGCAGCAAATGCGCCAAGGTTTTCTGAAATAATGTTCTATCGTCTCTTTCTCTGTAACCATTAAAAAAACAACCCACAAGCAAACTAAAATTACCCTATTATGCTCAAAAATGTTAAAAACATTTGTTGCCACGGAGACAGTCTCAGTCTCGATTCTTGCAGTTTGGGCTGATGCAGACCAGAGGAAGTAGCGTTTCGTGTTTTCAGCCCCACAGCTGGCAGGCTGGGTCCTGCGGCTGAGCTGAAAAACATGCCTTTACCCATTTCTCTGTCCCTGGCACACGAAAGGGCTCTGTAACTGCTCATTGGGAGAGTCTGCTCACGATGCCTCGTTCTTAAATCAAAACTGAAACTCGCAGTTAACAAAAGAATGCTAAGCCAACTGAAGAACTGCCGTGTGTATTTTAATGTCTGTTGTTTTGCCTTGTATTTATTTTCCTCGTGGTATTGTGGATTCATATTTTTTTTAAGATCTTTTTAGAAGGAGAAAGAAAGCATGAGTGCTTTTAAATACAGAAAAGCCGAATTTCTTAATTTACACAGCAGTAACTTAGGTTAATTGCTAGAGGCAGCATAGTACAGGCTGCTGAAATGAGCCAAATCCAACGTTCAGTTTTGCCATTTACCAGCTGTACAACCTCAAGTATGTGGATTAACCTCCAAGCCTCAAGTTTTACTGGGTGAAGTGGATGTAATATATGCAGAGCATCCAGGACTGAGTGGGTGTTCAATAAATAGTGTCACATAATGACAGTTCTTAGTAAGTGCTTAAGGCCAGCGGGTCGTGGACTCACACTCTACTATCCAGATGTGGTCCTCGTTCTTCGGTGTCTGCCTACGCTGTCTGCGTCTCCTTCCCAGTCTGGGTGCTCTGGGCTGCGCTGTCTGAGTCTCCTTCCCAGTCTGGGTGCTCTGGCTGCGCTGTCTGAGTCTCCTTCCCAGTCTGGGTGCTCTGGCTGCCAGGTGCGGACCGGAGAGATGAGTCCCTTTGTTACAGGAGATGCGGCGCTCTCAGTGCCCAGTAAACAGCAGTGAGAACGTGCATGGCTTTTTGTTAGTATCAGCTCTCGGTCGGCTTCCTTTAAAGGGAGTTGCATTACAGGAAAACGAGGCTTCGGCTTTGTGTTCTCGGAGTAAACTGTGGCGCATCCTTCCTTCAGGCATTTTAAGTTGTACCTGACGTCAAGCACTGAACGCTTTTCCCAGAACCTCAGGGTGGTGGTGGTCGACGGCAAGAACGAAAGCGAGTACAGCGTCAAGTGGCAAGACTTCTTCCGCGGACACGTGGTCGGTGAGTGGAGCTGACTCGCCTGTGTCTGGGGTGGGGGTCCGGATCTAACGGGCCTGGGTGTCTGTTTGGGGGGAGGGAGGAGAGTATCGGGGAGCTGCTGCTCTTTGTTTTCCCGGACTGTCTACCTGGAAGCAGAAATGTCCAAACGGAGGATGTGGGCATTGCCAGCTGTCACACTGGCTGCCACTGGGATGATTGAATTGAGTTTCCTCTCAAGCGATGAGAATCTCACCTTCTCTTTCGAGGATTGTAGACTTCCCTTACGGGATTTAAACAGGACTTAGGAGAGAAAATAACTGACTTTGTGAGCCTGTTTTACATTTACTTAAGAAAAAGTGTCCAACTAGCAATTGTCATTTACTTCCGGAACTTTGTCTACATCAGAAACAACTGGCGTTGACATTGTCAAATAGTAGAGTTCAAACCTCTGTGTCCATTTTGTTTTCTGCCTCCTCTTAGTTTTCTTAACCCAAAGGAGGCAAGTTATTCCCGAGGAAATTCCAGGTTGCTTGGTTTCGTTCTGTGACAGACTAGATCATTCTCACTCAGCAGTGAGGCCAAGAGAGGTTCGGATGGCTGGACAGAGGCCCTCCGGAGACGGGGTGTCTCGCTCTGCTCTGGGGTGTTTTCGTGGTGTCACAGGGTCTGGGCAGATCCACTCTGATGAAGGCTTTGTTGGGTTTTAATGGCAGTGAGGCGTGGTTTATCTTTTTATGTGAGTATTTTTTAATAATGAAAAATGTGTTTCTCTATAGGTGAGCCTGACTCTAGGGTTCTAGCCCACATAGGAGATGACGATATGACAATAAGGATCTACACAGATGGGGCGGAATATAACATAGAGGTAAATCTAAGATGAGTTTTTCTTAGCATATACCTTTTTTCCCTTCAGATGTCTATTTTTATTGTATTTATGGGAGTAACATTGGTTAATAGCATAATTTTCAGGAGTACATTATAATATGACATCTGCATACTCAATTGTATGCTCACCCCTGAAGTCTGGTCTCCTTCCTGTACCCTATATCTGACCCCCTTTGCCCTTCGACTTCCCCTCCCCCTTCCCATCTGGTAACCACCTTGCTGTTTTCCGTATGAGTTTGTCTTTTGTTGGTTTGTTGCTTTTTGTTTCATATCCCGTATATGAGTGGCATCATATGGTTCTTGTCATTTTTCTCTCTGACTTCACTTGATTTTTAAAAAGTCCTTTCTCAGTTGTTGTAAGAAGACAAAGATCTATAATTATACTTCTTTTTTCCTTGTACTTAAAGTTTTTTAATTAGGAAAGTGGATGATGTTTTAAAGAAAGTGGTATTTTTTACAAGTGACTAAGAAGCTGTCTAATGCCACATTGAGTAAAGTCACATGTGGATGGGTGACAGGAAGAGAAAACTCCTTTCCCTCCTCCTCACTGTTTCCTTATTCTTACATATTCTTATAATAACCCTGTCCCAGGGTGAACATTCTCAAAGGTGAAGGGGAAGTCTTATTTGTCCATTTCTCCTTTTCTCCTTTTTTCTCTAGATCCTCTGGACATGCAGGGTCAGTAAAGGGGAATAGTTTGTAGTCTGAAGGTTAAAAGAGGAAACTCTTCCATTACAGGACTCGCAGTAGAAACCAGGGCTGCCCTGGTCACTTTTGTGCAGGACACGGAGCCACGTGTCAGAGATTGGTCTGGAAAACAGCCTTGGCCACAGAGGGTGGGTGGAAGTTTTTCTGTTTCTGAGAAAATGAGAATCAATCACATTGGTGAGAATGAGCCTCAAGTGTATTTCAGTGCTGGTGATCCAGGCACAGTAAAAAGAATCTCTTGTTCTCAAAATCTCTTTTGTGGATTTTTTTTTATCTTTCCAATGTAGGGTCCATTTAGTAATGGTTGTTAGAGGATTCAGCACTCTCTTAGTAATGGCTACTATAGGATCCAGCACTCTTAGAGGTGGTGATAATAGGATTTGCTTTTAGTTCTAGTAATAACGACCACCTTAATTTTGATGTCTTACTATGTAACTGGATTCATGATTTTACATTATCTTCAGGTAGGTGTCACCACTGCTTTACCCAGTGAGAACAGATGTGCTCAGATACGTTACCATCTCCCAGGCATGCGGTGGGGACAGTGGAGGTTTGAACCGAGGTATATCGGATCCTGAAGCTGTCTTTTCCCGCGAGGCGGCTGTATTATGAAACTGTTCATCTGAATTTAGAAATGTTTGTGCCCAAAGAAAAAAATGGCCTCTCCCTGTTTTGGGCCAGACGCAGGTTTGTGAAGGTTGCTGTAGCGAGGAGCTGGTCAGTGGCCTTTCTGAGGTCTCTGTTAGCCCGAGGTTCTGTACCCGTGGCTTCTTAAACCGGCCTCATACATGGAGGATAAAAGATTATATGTGTTTAACGGCTTTATTGAGCACAGTTCACTGCACAGCTTACCTAGTTAAACTCTATAACCTGGCGGTGTTTAGTGTGTTCACAGAGTAGTGTGGTAACCCCATGATCAGTTTTAGGGCATTTTTATCCCCATCATCCTTTCTCCCCAACTCCGGTCCCCAGCACCACTGCTCGGCTGCCTGTCATTCACAGAAGCGAACTGCACCGCATGGGCTTCTGTGGCCGCTTCTTTCACTCAGAATGTTTCTTGCTTCATCGTGTTTTGCGTGTGTCAGCACTTACTTCTCTTTATAACAAGTAGCATCCCATCGTACGGATACAGCACCCTTAGCTTGTTCCTCCATCCTTTGGACATGGAGTTGTTCCCATTGGCTGTTGGGAACGCGCTCTTGTGTGACCACATGCTTTCATTTCTCGTGGCTGGAAACAGTGGGATTGCTGGGTCACAGGGTCACCCTGTTCGCCATAGTGGCTGTACGTGACCTGCTCACACTGTGCATTTCCTGCGTGCACAGTCCATGGCACACGTGCACCAGCAGTGCACGGGAGTCTGATTTGTCCGCCTCCTCGCCAGTACCTGATATTGGGTGTACTTTTTTATCACAGTCCTCCTGGTGGGTGGGAAGTAGTGTTTTCTTGTCGTTTTACTTTGCATTTTCATCATGGATATGGGTATATGTATGTGTGTTATCTTTTTGAGTCTTTCTCACAAGCTGTTTGGTTCTGATGAGACCAGTGTCCTTACAGAGTGGAACTTGGGTTCCAGTAACAAACATTGTTTTGACTTGGGTGCCCTGTGGAGTACGTTAGTTCTGGTTGACCGTGGCCTTGCAGTATCGTCAGGGAAGGTGTTTGCTCTCCTGGCATCGAAGATGTTAAGGAAGCTAGAATGAGAAGCATCACAACAGACCGTGTCTCACTCTCCGCTGGCGGCCCATCACCAGCGCGGTTGGGGTTAACATAAATAGTTTGAATCAGGGAATGGGAAGGGTATGCATTTTCTCTTCTGGTTCTTCCAAAAGGTTTCACAACTTGTGCAAAATAATGCCCTTCTTCATTTACAGATAAAAAAGTGAATAATCCATGTATTTAGTTACCAGCATAGAAACGATGATAAAAATTGAAATGATTTATTTTTTATAAAAATGACTAGCCAGTTTACTTAGCCTGGAAATGAATGTTATGTATGTACAAAGAAGGGATGTAAGAATTTGATGGTTAGGAATTTGTACATTTTCCATCTCGATTATGTACTTTATTTCAGCCACTTTGGAGACTAATTAACGATACTAAAGACAAAAGGATGCTCGTGTATAAGTCTGAGGACATCAGGAACGTTTCGCGCCTGCACTCCTCCAAAGTGTGCGGCTACGTCAGGGCGGAGGAGGAGGACTGGCTGCCGGCAGGCCTGGTGGAGGGAGCGGCGCCTGACGGTGAGCCCGGGGTTGGGGGAGCAGATCTCAGATGAGCAGCCGCACGCGCTTCTGCAGTGGCCGCTACACGCTTTTAAACGCAGGTTCTCAGAAACTAGAGTATTTGGCTTGAAAATAGTTTTGTTCAGAAGTTTTTATGTTAATTCTTTTGCCTATAATATAAGAAATGAAAACACCAGAAAACAAGGTAACAGTAAAGACGAGACTTTTAAAAAGATTGGGGAAAGGGGGTTTGAATAATCTGAGGGCAAATATTTTTTATTTGCAGGTATTTATAAGTGACAGAATAATACTGCTGTAAAACAACCTTTAAATAAGTTGATAAGACATTACTTGGTAGCAATATATATATTGTTGCTTTCAGAGAAGAAGGGAGAGAGGTGGAAACATCATTGATGAGAAGGAATCATCGATCAGCTGCCTCCTGCACAACCCCTACAGGGGACTGAGCCTGCAGCCGAGCATGTGCCCTCAACAGTAATCAAACCCAGGACTCTTCAGTCCGCAGGCTGATGCTCTGTTGACTAAGCCAAACCAGCTAGGACTTGAATTCTGCAATTTTAAAATCTCATATTACTTTTCACTTTTCCTTCTAATTGTTTTTTTGTTTGTTCAAGATATCTGTAAGGAAACGAAACTCATGTAATGTTTAAACGATGCTAGGTTTAAAGTGTTACTATAAAAAACTTCTTGTTTATGCCGAAACCGGTGTGGCTCAGTGGATAGAGCGTCGGCCTGGGGACTGAAAAGTCCCAGGTTCGATTCTGGTCAAGGGCATGTATCCTGGTTGCGGGCACATCCCCAGTGGGGGGCGTGCAGGAGGTGGATGATGGATATCTCTCATCGATGTTTCTGGCTTTCTATCCCTTTCCCTTCCTCTCTGAAAAATCAATAAAATATATTAAAAAAAACACTCCTTGTTTTGATGAGTTTGGTTTACTAGTGCGTACAATTCCTCCTAGAGCCTGCGCACCGGGTGAAGAGAAGAGCCGAGCCTAACCCGCTGAAGAACACGTGTAAGCTGCTGGTGGTGGCAGACCACCGCTTCTACAAGTACATGGGCCGAGGGGAGGAGAGCACCACCACCAACTACTTGGTGAGTTTGGTTCCGGAGAAGGGGATGGAGACAGGGAGACAGCACGGAGGGAGACTCGCTGCATCAGGGAGGGAGAGGGCTGCTGTAATCTGAAACAAAGCAATGGGTCCGTTTCAGATGCCCTGTTATTTCGTAAGACATTTGAGGACTGCCTGAGGTTCTTGCATTACTGCATGGAGATTTTAGTTTCCCATTTTTGAAACCTGTTTTACCTTGGAGCTGTTATTTCCTGCGCAGTGGAATTTTTATGCATCTTAGGTTTAGGGCGAGTTCATTACAGAGGCCTCTCTTTACCCAGGTGACTTCTTGGAAAACGTTATGCTATAACGGCAGTGATCTTACTGGGACAAGTGTTTGTGTGAAGAATAGACTTTATGTAGTTCTTGTCATTGGTAGAAACTCTTTAGTGGCATTTTCTCCAAACTGGTGTTTGCTGATAGGCATGTTTCAGAGGAGAAGGGTCAGTGGGGTTTGTGCCATGAAATGGTTAATTATCGGGCTCGGAGTGAAACAGATGGGACTTCATGCTCATAACCGCCCTGCAGGCTGGCGGGAAGAGGCGGTTTTAAGCATTTACTATTGTCATCTTGAAAAGTCAAGGAGTCAGATTTCATTGGCGTGTTTTATTAGAATGACCTCATTTGTCATGACAACTTGGCACGGACCAGACGCTGTTCAGGAACTCGGAGAAGGCAGCTCTTCATGAGCGAGGGCTGGCTCAGGACAGACGTCTTTCTCCTCGCCTCGAGGTTGCCCTCCTCGCCATGCCCGCCCTCCCCCTCCCCGTCCTCTTCCTCCTCTTGCTCCTCCTCCTGCGAGCCACGTGAAAGGCGTCATTGTGAGCGGCGGGAGCAGTGGGTGGATCACTGGTTCTTGCTCTCTGGAGGAGAGGTTTCCTGAGGAAGTTTCTTCTGAGGGCTTTGTTCAAGGAGTTCTCTTCCTTTGCTGCTGCTTTGTTCGTTACACCAACAATATTAATATAATGAAAGGGTTAGTCTTGACATTTGCATCTCTTAGTCTTACAGTTCTCTAAGCAAAGAGCCGCTCCCTACTGATAACGTGCTTTGCAGTTGCCCAAACAAACCTCATCTCGACAGTTCTGCATAGAGGAAGGGAGAGGGATAGAGAGCTAGAAACATGCCTCCTGCACACCCCACCGGGATGTGCCCGCAACTAAGGTACATGCCTTTGACCGAACCTGGGACCTTTCAGTCCACAGGTTGATGCTCTATCCATTGAGCTAAACCAGTTTCTTCTCGCCCGTTTTGAACAAAAAACCCCCTTTGAGAGAAGATAGTGTTGAGTGTTTTGTTCTTCGCGGTGTGAACGTCCTTGTCTGTCATCCTGCCCCTCGCTCACCGCCTCCCCAGTGGGCGCAAGAGGGCAGGAGGAGGCACGTCCTCTCCCTGGCTCCCCGCCTGCCCCTCTCTTCCCCCCGCTGCATTCGGCCCAGGGAGGGCGGGGCCCGCTCAGCAGGAACTTGCCGGGAGACCGAGTGAAGACCCCGGTTCCTTAGAAGAGACTGCTTCAGGCACACTGATTGACTGACTTCGTTTTCATTTTGTAACGGGCTGGCATGGCAGGTTTTGAACGAACCTGGTACCTGGTGTTTTGGTTCCATAGGAATTGACTACTGGGATTTGTACGAGGCCGTACACTGTTACTCTGGTGACAGCACTTGATTTGGGGCTGGGAGTGACTTCTTGGTCAGCACGTCCATGATGAAGAGTAACGTTTTGCTCGTTTCTGTAATCGGCAGGAACTTTTACGCCGGCATTTTCTCTGCACGGGTGGTTTTCTCCTGCGGGATTCAGGACGGTGCAGAGAGCAGGGCAGGTACCCACAATGTCTCCCCTCTCTCCACAGATCGAGCTCATCGACAGAGTGGACGACATCTACCGGAACACCTCCTGGGACAACGCCGGCTTTAAAGGCTATGGGATCCAGATAGAGCAGGTACTCAGCCGTGCGCGTGGCTTCCAGACCCCGCCACGTTCTGGGACGTAAATATTCGCCACTTCTGTGTAATCATAAATATTCTCAAATGCCAAAATCCTCACCTGTTAAATTAGTGTGTATAGTAATTTGTAGGTTATGAAGTTGTCTGTTCTTAAGCTTGATTTAGGCAAAAAGCCTTTCTTGCTGCTCCGAGCTCTCCCTTCTCTGAACTCAGGGCCTCGTACCCGCCATTTTGCTGGCTGCGGCCAGGCTGTGTCTTTAGTTCGAGTCTCGGCACTCAGTGTTGAATCTGCCGTCAGAAAGTGCTCAGAACTGCTGTGTGCACTGCAGGGGTTTATGCACACAGACCCAGGCGCTCTTTCTCCCAAACTTCCTGGTTTCTCATGTCTCGTTCATAGAGTAAATCCAGCCCAGCCGGTGTGGCTCAGTGGTTGAGCATCATCCCATGCACCCAGAGGTCCTGGGTTCGACCCCCGGTTGGAGTTGCAGGCTCAGTCCCCATAGGGGTGCACAGTGTTTTGTTTAATATCTTTATTGATTTCAGAGAGGAGGAGAAATAGAAACATTAATGATGAGAGAGAATCATTGATCAACTGCCTCCTGCATGCCCCACACTAGAGATCAAGCCCTCAACCTGGGCATGTGCCCTTGACCAGAATCGAACTCGGAACCCTTCAGTCCACAGACCAATGCTCTATCCACTGAGCCACACTAGTTAGGGTATGCACAGTGTTTTTATCTCTCTCAAAAAAACAAAACAAAACAAAAAAACAAACAAAAAAACAAAAATATATTTTTAAAAATAGAGTATGTCCAGCCACAGTGTATTAATGTCATTTTAGTATTTCATAGTAAAAATTGTTCCATATTGATAAGATTAATTAAAAAGACTTCTGAAATTGGGTATTGCTGTGGACATACACTTTGATATGGAAATTATTGTTTAGATTTTTTCCTAGGCTTTGCTCTCAATTAACCATATTCTTAAAGGCTCTATAGCTAGAATTTAGAGATTTTAAAAAAATCCTTGAAATTATTAAATGTTAAACTTTTGTATAACTTGCATAAAACTAAGAAAATATTTTTCCCTTTTCCCATTCTTTTACTTGCATTTTCTTTTTTTAAGTTATTATTTGAATAGGTAACATATACATATGGCACAAAAGCCAGTGAAAAGTAAGTCTTTGCAATCTCTACTCATTGTCAAACCAGTTTCTGTCCCCAGAGACACCCATGTCATAGTTCCATGTGTATTTTCCCAGAGACCTTTCTGCATGTGCAGCATGTGTGTGTGCGTGTGTATTTGACACCGTGGTGGGATGCCGTACGCTTTGGACCGGGCTTTTCTACTTCATGGATGTGTTAGGGACCACCCCACTGTGGCTCGAATAAAGCCGCCTCGCTTGTTTAAAGCAGCTGCGACTTAAAGCTCGAGTTTTAGGGGGCAGTACAGAGCGTGGAACCAGTTGAGAAAGTGGGTGTGATGTAGAGACACAAATACCAGCTTCTCTCATGGTAGCAGACGGGTTGTTAGACGCGGATCAGACGGCAGCCACAGCAGGCTTCCTGCCTGTCCCAGGATGGGTCTGGCCACCCACCGCCAAGCTGCAGGCGCACCCAGTGAGCTTCCCAGTGGTGCAGAGCGGATGGTGCCCTCCCCGCGGGCAGAGCCAGAGCCCGGAGCGGCCGCGCCGGCACGGCTGTTGCTGTGCGTGGCCACGGGCGGCGGATGGTGCTGGCGCGGCCGGAACAAGGAGCAGCCTGTCTCCGCGCCCTCCCCTCCCGGCTGCCCGTGACGCACGTCCTGGTCTCTGCGCCACTGGCTGGAGCTGAACTAGACCCTTTAGGCTGAGGGAACTGAGTTCTCGCTGTTTTCCACTGAACAGAGAGAACTTGAAAATGTGGGGCATATTTATAAATTAAAAATCATTCATTGACAAATTTTCCATTATCACCCGCTTCTCGCTTTGTTTTTCAACATTCATTATTCAGGGCTGAAGAATTTTATGAAATTCTGGTTCCAAAACTTTTTCTAGAATGGGCTTTTCTTGAAGATTGGAACAGGGCAGTATTCAGCGTGTGCCTTTTTCTGACGTGTTCTAAGTGTGTGATCTCTGTGAGTACAGATTCGCATTTTCAAGACGCCACACGAAGTGAAACCCGGGGAAAGGCACTACAATATGGCGAAAAGCTACCCCAACGAGGAAAAGGATGCTTGGGACGTGAAGATGCTGCTGGAGGTAGGCGGAGCCCTGGGCGTGACGCTGTGGCTGCCACTGATTTCCGTGGGGGGAAGGGAGGGGGGCTCTGTCTGCTGACCAAGAGGCAGGTCCGAAAAGGGCTTGGGGACCGGGCAGCTCAGGCAGGATCAGCGGTCACTGTCCCTGGCAGCGGGGCCAGCAGCCAGAGGGGCAGGACGCTGGGCCCAGATGGTGCTCCGAGCAGCGCTGACCTCTGACATCTGTGCGGGTCCAGTGGAGTCCCAGGCTGGGTGCCCAGCACATGCAGTGCTGTGTCGTTCTGTTTGTTCAGGTCTCTCATGCCAGCGGCCAGTGGTTTGGGAAGGAACCAGGCGGCAGATCTGTAACTTAGATCTGGAGGCTCTGTCCCGGAGCGCTAAGCTTGTGTGCGTTTATTCTGGTAATGAACCTGAGGTTCGTGAGCCTGAACTTCCTGGCCGTGTGGTTCTTGCCTCCGGGTCCGATGTGTCCTGTCTGCACAGGAGGTCAGCGTCTGAGTGTGGCTGTGCTGCTTTGTAGTGACCTCCTGGGAGAGGTCGTGCTCACCTTGCAGTAGGTCAGTAACGCATCAGTGGCCTCGTGGCGCTCGGACAAATGACCGCAGGTTTAGCAGTGACAGCAACGCTTGGTTTCCTGAACGGTTCATGGGTTAGTCCCGGACAGCGTGTGGTTGCTCCCGGACAGCGTGTGCTTCCTCCGTGGTCTCAGGGGGTCTCACCGGCCCAGATCCAGAGTCAGCGCTTGGACAGAAGTTCAGACTGTTGCCAGCTCTTCGGCCGGGTTGTGTGTGCCCTGAGCCAGGGTCAAACCCGCAACCGACTGAGCTACCTGGCCAGGACCCCGCTGTTCAGTTTAAAAATCAAGACATTTTTTGCCGAAACCGGTTTGGCTCAGTGGATAGAATGGCGGCCTGTGGACTGAAGGGTCCCAGGTTCGATTCCGGTCAAGGGCATGTACCTTGGTGGCGGGCAAATCCCCAGTGGGGCATGCAGGAGGCCACTGATCGATGTCTCTCTCTCATCGATGTTTCTAACTCTATCCCTCTCCCTTCCTCTCTGTAAAAATTCAATAAAAATATTTTTAAAAAATTGACTTTTTTTAATGGAAACTGGGTTGTTGTAGGAGAGGCTTCTACTAAAACCGTTAGAATTCTGGAAATCCTGGAGAAGCCCTTGTCTTGGTGTGAAGTTCCGAGGCCCCTGAGAGAAGCAGGCAGCCCGGTCCCCGTCTGACAGGTGCCGTCCGCCCCTCACCTGTGCCGGTGGGAGGGGCGAGCTGCGGCGGGAGCATTGCCCCGCCCGCCCGCACTCCTGGTGCAGACCTGAGCCATGGGGAGCTGACCGGGAGCACGTGGCCCTGTCACCGTTAACCTAACGAGAACACTTTGCCTTTTACAGCAATTCAGTTTTGACATAGCTGAGGAGGCCTCCAAGGTCTGCCTGGCGCATCTCTTCACGTACCAGGATTTCGACATGGGAACGCTCGGGCTGGCTTATGTGGGGTCTCCCAGAGCAAACAGCCACGGAGGGGTCTGCCCAAAGGGTGAGTCTCCCTCTGCCGTGTGACTGCGGGAGACAGCGGGCTGACGCTCACAGTGACGTTCTGGACTGAACCCGCGCCCTGTCTGCTTCCTCCTTTAGCTTATTACAGTCCCATCGGCAAGAAGAACATCTATCTGAACAGCGGTCTGACCAGCACAAAAAACTACGGGAAAACCATTCTTACAAAGGCACGTTCTTTAGCTTTCTAAAGGGATCGGTGTTTAGTTGGTTTAGTTATGTATTTATGTAGATGCTTCTAAAGGAGCAGTACATGCTAGGTGGTGGTGGTTGTTTGTTTGTTTTTAATGCCTACACACCTGTTCTTGGTGAGAAACCTGGGAACAAAGGCATAAATAAAGGAGAAATGAGAGCTACAGGTCAGACTTCCTCCGGGACCCCCCGCCATGTTTCCGGGAGCGGGGCCCCGCCTGCCGCCTGCTCTGCGGGCTGGGCCGCCAGACACACACACACACACACACACACCCAGGCCATGTTTCCGGGAGCGGGGCCGGCCTGCCGCCTGCTCTGTGGGCTGGGCGGCCGGACCCCCAGGGCCGCGCCTCCTCTTGCTGAGTCAGCGGTTGGTGCCGGCCCTCAGGAGGTTCCTACCAACAGTGCCGGAGGGAGGCTCCCGAGACTGCGAATCCGAAAATGTCCTCCTGCCCTCAAACCTGTGCAGCCGGATATGTCCAGTTCCCCCCGGATTCAAAGGCTTTGCTCCATTGTCCTGCAGTGATTTGTGTTACTGTTAAAGAGCCTGCTTTGTATGTGACCCATTTTCCCCCCTGGAATATTGTAGGATCTTGTTTTTGCCCAGATTTATCCATTAGGAACGGGTGAGGCATATTCCGGAAAGCACAGCACAGAGGACCCAGGGAGCAGGGACTTAGACAGGGGCGGCCTCAGGCCAGAAGTCTGCAGCGGCACCCGAGGTGCTCTGCGCCCCGATGCTGGGCCCCCCACTGCTGAGCCCGGGTCTTCCCCTCTGTCCTGAGCCCCTGTCCTCTCAGTCACAGGATGGCTCCTCTGTGCCGCAGAGAGGAGGACAAAGCCCACTGCTTCTGCTATAGCTCAGCCACAGAGCCGTCCCAGGGCTGCCCAGATGCTCAGGGTGGGGAGTGGGGGTGGGGGTGGGGGCGGCAGCAGATGTAGCCGAGTACAGGGGCCTCTGAGCAGAGTTCGGGTTCCTTCAGGGCCCCATCGTCAGGGCCCTGTTTACGACAGTGGGGCCCCTGGCCAGAGCCGGTGGTGGCAGGTGTTGGCAAGTAACGGTTTCTTTGACCTTTAAGGAAGCTGACCTGGTGACCACGCATGAGCTGGGGCACAATTTTGGAGCAGAACATGACCCCGATGGGCTGGCGGAATGTGCCCCAAATGAGGACCAGGGAGGAAAGTTCGTGATGTACCCCATCGCTGTGAGCGGGGACCATGAGAACAATAAGGTACGTGTCTGGAGCGTCTTGCCGGGGTTGGGAAGAAAGTGGCTACTTCGTCATAGCCAGCGCTCAGACCTGGTCCGTCCAGGGATGGACTGTGAACGGCCAGTCCCCGGAAACTTGGTTGTGCTGGGGGTGAAGTAGCCGTCACATCCGGTTAAGGTTGTAGCGGCTGTTGCTGTCAGGATGAGCTGTGCGCTGAGCCCGGTGGGAGCTCAGCAGCGGCTGAGGTCGGTGGGATTGTAGCGGCCGGGGGCTCAGGTTGTGAGTGAAAACTGCTGTCGTTTCACTGACCAGCTGTCGTTCATTTAAACTCTGCGTCCTCCACCGTCGCGTGTTCACACACTGTGTTCACACAGGATGGTCCGATTCTAAGCCTCCTGTGGGAGGGCCGTCCCTCTGTCTCCAGCGCCTGGGAGGGCAGGCGCACCTGCCAGTGTGCTGTACGTACATGGATGATTCTCCGGTGAGGGGTCTCACAGATAGTGTGGGCGTGGGGTACTGTGACAACAGCAGAGGCGGTCGGAGAGCGTGGCCCTGAGTCTGGCCTTCCCTGTCCGGAGCGCAGGCCCGGCGGTGGGAGGAAACGCCTGTGTCGTTGCTGAGTGGCGAGGGCGGGAGGGGCGGGGAGTCGGCTCCAGTGGGAAAGAGGCTGCCGAGCATCCTGCCTGCCCGGAGCCCGGCCCCCGCGTGTCTGCCGCGGGGAGGGCCTGGTTAGCAGTCCGGTGAGGGCTGCTCAGGCCGTAGCTCTCGGAGCGTCTGGCCACCCTTCTGAGCGCTTCAGCGCTCACGTGCCTCGGCGTCCTGTGCTCCGCTCCGGCTCTGTGGCCTGTCTGGGGTGGAAGAAGCCGCTTTAGCGATTTTCGGGACTGGAGACCCGCCTCAAATAAGGACCGAGTTCCCTGCGCCTCTGGCGCGGCTTCAGTGCCAGAGGGCTGGTGAACGGACTCTGCCAGAGCTCCGGCTGCAAACCCGTGGTTCAGGAGGGGCCACGCCCCTGGTTCTGGAGGTGAGGGCGGAGGAGACTGAGACCCTGGTCACCTTCAAACTGAGAACCTCGGGACCCACAGAACGTGGAGAGCAGCATGGCCAGCCGTGGTGCGTGGACCCCTGGTGTCCGTGAGTCCCAAAGGTTGGCAGCCACTGGCCTCGATGACAGTTTAGAATCAAGCTTTTAATCGCTACGTCAGACTGTTTCCCCGTAAGCTCAGCGTTTGACGTCTTTAAACGTGGATGCGTCACACAGATGGCCAGGAAGGGGGCGAGCCAGCCGGATCAGCCATTGGCCTGCACGTGGGGTCTTGGAAGACGAAGGTCTGTGATGGCTGGTGCTGACCCCGGCGGTGCCGCCCGAGGAGACGCAGCTCGGGGTCTGGGAGCTCAGGCCTCTGTCGTGCCCGCTGCTCGCCCTCAGACCGGCTGGTGTTGGGCTCGCCCTGCGGCAGCTGCCTTCCGGGAGCAATGTCAGCTCCTCACTAACCCGCTCCGCTTCTCCGCCTTTGGCCGTGGGAGAGGACTCGGTCCGGGCGGAGGCCCTAAGAGGGTGGACTGGACCGCCCCCAGGCGGCTCCCTCCGCGGGGCGTCTGCATCGGCGGGTAGCGGGGAGCAGACGCGGGGTGAGTGGGTTCACGCGGCGGCCTTCTCCCCCAGCTCTTCTCCAACTGCAGCAAGCAGTCCATCTACAAGACCATCGAGAGCAAGGCCCAGGAGTGCTTCCAGGAGCGCAGCAACAAGGTGTGCGGCAACTCGCGCGTGGACGAGGGCGAGGAGTGCGACCCGGGCATCATGTACCTCAACAACGACACCTGCTGCCACAGCAACTGCACGCTGAAGCCGGGCGTGCAGTGCAGGTGGGTCAGGGCCGGGGGGCTGGGGGGGGCCGGGAGGGCTGGGGGGCCGGAGGGCCACGGGCCGGTGTCCAGGTCCCGGCAGGTTGAACACACAGGGCCTTTGGGTCTGTGCGAGGATGTGTGTGCTGGGGCATGTATGTGCACACACAGGAGTTTACCCTGTGCCTTTACAGCAGGAAAAAGGCTTCCTGCAAGCAGCCTGACAGTCTGTCCCAGAACCTGCTGTCACGCCCTCTGCTACCGAGCGGAGACTCCCCCAGAGAGGACTGTTTCTGAGGAAACAGGTTCCAGGAGCACGGTCACTGGTCCTCAGGGCTGCGTTCTCTGCAATGGCCATTCTGACGCCATCGACATGGCATCCTGGACGTGAATGCACGGTGGTGCCCGCACACAGCCGTGTTGCACCGTCTAATGGCAGAGCTCAGGGTGGAGGGAGCAGGTTACAGGTTAGAAGGCACCTCTGCTGCCACATTAGCCCCGAGAGCCAGGCCGCTGTGGGGACAACAGGCTTGACTGCCTCCATGCGTGTCAGCATGTGAATGAATACTCAGGAGGAGGCTGGGCCTGGTTTCGTGACCATCGATCGCCCGCAGGCCGGTGTTCTCTGTTATTGTGTGCATTAAGCCAACGAAGGCTGAGGGCGCCAGTACGTGGAGAGCCTGTCCTGTGGTCGGCGTGGCTCGGCCTGGTTCCGCGTCAGAACGCAGCCAGGAGCGGAAGTGCCACACCCGCAGGCGGGTCCTGCAGGAGTGGGCAGCCGGTCCTCGGGGCCCGGTAACAAGACCGCAGCGTGGGCCCCGCCCTGCCTTTGACTCGAAGGCCCGTGTGCTCTGCAGCGACCGGAACAGCCCCTGCTGCAAGAACTGCCAGTTCGAGACGGCCCAGAAGAAGTGCCAGGAGGCCATCAACGCCACGTGCAAAGGCGTGTCTCACTGCACAGGTACGGCGCCTGCTTCCGGAGGACGGCGCAGGCGGGGGTGTGTTTGGGACTCGGGCTCCCCCTCCATGCGGAGCGGGTGCTCCTCAGTGTGGGGCACACGGTCAGCCCTGCAGACCCTGCTTCCTTCCAGGTTCCTTCCTCCCTCTCCTCCCCACCCCCCCAGTCTCTTCCCTCTCGGAGGCATCCCTTCGGCTGTCTCACGTTTGTCTGGTCTGTGTGTGTCCTCGAAACATAATGTGCTCTTTTGTGTCTGTGTGTTTAACATGCCAACATGGCATTCTACCTTAGACTTTTCAGCTGATGCCGTGTTTACACGTCATTCTGTTGCACGGCATGCTGTGCTCTCCATGTTGCGGCACCTGCCGAGTGCTCGTCATGTGACGACCTCACGCAGGGAGCAGTAGCGCTGGGAGAGCGTCATCTCCTGGACACGCGGGCAGGGCTCTGCCAGACACCCTTCCGCGCTGGTCTCAGCCGTGGGCAAAGCTTGTGTCAGTGCCTGTGGGCACCTCTGTCCCCACGTCCTTGCCAAACTCTTACTTTTTGCCAGTTTGACGCTTGCAAACTGATTTCTCACCTTTATGTACAATTTCTCGACCCTGTCTCCCCGGGGAGTGGGCTGTTGGTCTACCTGATGGCACTGGAGCTGGTGGTGTTAGTGGTGAAGTAGGTACACGCGTGTTACATTATCGTTAGGCTTCACAGGCTCGGCAAGTGGTCGGGCTGAGGAGGCCAGGGCAGTGGGCATTGGGGACCTTCGGGCCCGGGCCGCTCCCCTTCCTCACCCGCTGCCCGATGGTCGCCTTTCCCTCTGCCGGCCCGGGGCTCGGGCGGGGCCGGGCGTGTGGCGTGCCCGGTGGAACGGGAGGCGTGACGCGGCCTGTGCGGTGGGCGCTCCTAGGGAACAGCAGCGAGTGCCCGCCCCCGGGGGACGCCGAGGACGACACGGTGTGCTTGGACCTGGGCAAGTGCAAGGACGGCAAGTGCGTGCCCTTCTGCGAGCGGGAGCAGCAGCTGGAGTCCTGCGCGTGCAACGGTGAGCGGCGCCCCCGATCCTCCACGGGGGGCCCTGGCGTGTCAGCCCTCGCTGCAGTGAGGATGGGAGACAGACCGCTGGGTTCAGATCCTGCCTACGCTTTTGTCTGAACACCAGCCCATTAGCCTTTGCTCTGGACGGAGGGGGTGAACTTGGAAGTTCCTCCTGGAGGGGGGAATCTGGATGTGAGGGGGGGCGGGAAGGGAAGGGAAGGCCAGGCCCGTGTCTGAGCCTGGGCCCTGCCGCTGCTTTCAGAGACGGACAACTCGTGCAAGGTGTGCTGCAGGGACCCGCAGGGCCGGTGCGTGCCCTACGTGGACGCCGAGCAGAAGAACTTGTTTCTGAGGAAAGGCAAGCCCTGCACCGTGGGCTTCTGTGACATGAATGTGAGTCCGCGGAGGCCCAGCCAGACGGGAACGGGGTGGTACTCCCTCTGCCGTGGAGGAAACCAGCCCAGGCGGCCCGTCCTCCCCCTCAGCCAGCGCCCGTCCCTGTGTGTCTGTCCCGTGAGGTCAGTGTGGCAGGACCCGGGCGCAGAGCCGGCCTCAGGAGCGGGGGCTCTCCGGAGTAGGGGCTCCGCGGCCAGAGACGGGCCGGGACCGGGAGCTTTGGCAAAGTGGTGCTGGTGGGGCAGTGGGTCCTGAGTGTGTGGTTTCCTGTTAGTTATAAAACGGACTGAGCTTGCAGAAATATACGTAAGTCACCATTTGTAAGGAGGAAAGATCTAGAAGCGCATGATCCACCCAAGTCAGATGGTTCTATCTCCACAGAAACATTTTATTTGTGCAAAACAGGGTCGAGGGTTAGTGTTCCGAGGCTTCCAGGCCTCTGGCTGTGTTCCCTGCTCGGGGTCACCCTTCCTGGGACGCTCACCTTTTACACCCTGGTTTCGGGGTCTGTCTCCTGGGAACCCTAAGTTGACTCACAGAAGCGGCCTGGTGCAGAGGCCTCGGTGACAGCACCCCCTTTCTTAGAGCTCATCACACTTAAATTATTCCCGCGTTGAAGGAGAGCCCAGGCGTTTGCCTCAGCGCAGCCCTTCCTGCGTGAGCCGCTGTAGAGAGCCACGTGGCTGCTACGTGCACTTTAGGGAAACGCGTGTCTGTTCTCAGGGCAAATGCGAGAAGCGGGTCCAGGATGTCATCGAGCGGTTCTGGGACTTCATCGATCAGCTGAGCATCAACACGTTCGGTAGGTGGCGCCGGTGCCATGTCTGCGGTGGGATCTGGGGTGGGACTGATCCTGCGGCAGCGGGCACAGCAGTCACTGCGTTGGTTCCGTGTAGGACCTCAGGTGGACTGGGGTCTGCCCCGTGCAGGGGGGTGCAGATTTCAGGACTTGGTCAAAGCGCTGGCCCCCTCCTTTGCTAAATAAAATGAACGCTCAGGAGCCCGAGCGTGGTCCGTCCCGCAGACGGTAAACCTGAAACTGCCGGAGGAGGATTTAAAGATGCTCATTTGCAGAAGCAGGGAAGGCATTACGTCCTCTGGGCCTGTACTGTCGTTTAGTCACAAAAACACCCGGAGAGCAAAGCACTGTCTTCACGAGCACTGTCCCAGCCTTCTGTCCAGGGACTCCGTTCCCGGTGGCTCCGGGACCCTGTGTGCACGGACCTGTCTCGGGGCTGTTTCTGGAAGGCGGCCTGTGGTTGGGGGAGGGGCAGGTCTCCCAGGTGCACAGACACTCGCTGTGGCATCGTCACAGCGATGATGCTCTCAGCGTTTCCTGGGAGACGCAGGCCTTGGGTCAGACGCTCACTCTGCGACTGTTGGCAGGGAAGTTCCTCGCAGACAACATCGTGGGCTCCGTGCTGGTCTTCTCCTTGCTCGTCTGGATTCCCTTCAGCATCCTTGTCCACTGTGTGGTAAGTCGCCCTTTGTAAGTAATGAAGCATCTTCTTCCGGTTCTGAGCAACTGCAGCCACAGCGCCTTTGGGGAAGGTAAGATCTGTCCTACCGAAGCCTGACCTGTTTCTGCTGACACGGTGTTAGCCCGAGGGAAGCATCGCTTGTCAAGAGCTCAGCTAACAGGCCCTTCCATAACCTTCCTTTCCGTGTGGATGTTTCCTTCCTGTGTAAAATTTGAGGAATGTTACACTCTGAGCACAGGAGACTGTTTATTTTTATGTTATCCTCACCAGAGGATATTTTTCCATTGATTTTTTTTTTTTAAGAGAGCGGGAGAAGGAGATAGAAACATTGATTTGAGACAGACACATCGATTGGTTGCCTCCCGCATGGGCCCTGACCAGGGTCAGGGATCGAGCCTGCAGTCCAGCTACGTGCCTTTGACTGAAATTGAACCCCAGACCCTTCCGTCCCCGGGCTGACACCCTATCCATTGAGCAAGCTGCCGGGGCCAGGCTACTGGTGGCTGGATTCGCCTGGCACTCAGTGAGTGGAGCATCTCAAGAGGGTTTGCAGGCTTTGTCGTCACAGAGCCATCAGCAAACACCTGCCTCCCAAGATGGTGCCCTGTGCCACCCACATCCTTGGCATTACTTACGGGGTTCAACCCTCCCACACACTGAGCGGAGCATCTGTTTATTCTCGTTCAAAATGAGCAACAGCCAACGGGTCGGATTGGGCTCTGACTGAGGAATCCACTCATCCCCTGGCTCCTCTGTGTGAGGCCTTGTCTTCCGCGAGGCGGGCGGCCAGGTTCCCTCCCTCGGTTCACTGGGAGCTCCCAGCTCCCTCTCCTGCCAATCACCCAGCAGGAAAGGTACCTGTCCGCCCTCTGTGGGGCCCGGGCCTTGTCTGAGCACAGCTGCTGCCAGGAGGGAGGGTGCCGGCTTGTTCCTGACCACAAAACCTGTTCGGGGCAGCCGAGCCAGGAGCAGGCCCAGTTCAAGGGCCCCGCCTCCTGCCTGGTGCCCCCTGTCAAGTGACGTCAGCCAGAGGCAGACCCGGGGCAGTGGATGGAGCCGTGCGCAGCCTCGAAGCCGGTGCCCTTAGAGACCCGGCTCCTCCACAAGCTGGGCCACAGGCCTGGAACAGCTGGGCAGTGCGAGGCCGGTGCCAGTGAGAGCACAGGTGCAGCGGCTCCGGGGCTGGTGCTGCCCAGGCACAGGCAGACGCCCTGTGATCCTGCCCGTGGGAGAGCGCCAGAGGATGGCACTTGAACCCGGCCGCACTCCCCCCTCCAGAAAGGAACGTTTCCTGAGACAGGAGACCCTGGTGGCTGGTGGCAGAGGTCTTCGGGTTCACGGCAGACACTCCTTCGTCGAACCTGCTGCCCCTTCTGCAACTCGGTCCCCAGTTCTTCGCTCGGCATTTGGGGGCTCCTCTAAGGAGTGCGCTCAGGAATGACCTTTTTCCTGTCCTCTCCTCTCCAGGACAAGAAGCTGGACAAGCAGTATGAGTCCCTGTCCCTGTTCCACCCCAGTGTGAGTAGCTGCCGGAAGGCGGCCTCAGTGGCCCCCGGAGACCTGTGCCCTGTGGCTGGTGGGGGTCAGCGTGGGGCTGGGCCTGGGCAAGGGCGGCGGGTGGAGATGGAAAGGGCGGTGCGGCTCGGCCTCCCCGCAGCCCCGAGGGTCCAGCTGCTCAGCGCCAGCTCGGTTACTGTGTGAGATGGTTCTGTCTCGAGAGCTGACCTCGAGAGTTGTTAGTTTTCCGCTGGGTGTGCGCCTGGCCAGTGGCCGGCCATTTGCAAGCTGCCTTTCCGAGTCACGTCTGAGTTGAGACCTCAGTGCGGCTTTCCTGAGCGCGCGGGCGCGGGCCGTGGCACCACCGGGGAGGCTGGGTGGCGGGCTGCCGCCGCCGACGCGCCGCTCATCTCCTACCCCCCTTTCCAGAACGTGGAGATGCTCAGCAGCATGGACTCGGCCTCCGTCCACATCATCAAGCCCTTCCCGGGGCCGCAGACCCCCGGCCGCCTGCAGCCCCTGCAGCCCGCCCCCGCGATGCCGCTGGCGCCCGTCGCGCCCAAGCTGGACCACCAGCGGATGGACACCATCCAGGAGGACCCCAGCACGGACTCGCACGCCGACGAGGACGGCTTCGAGAAGGACCCCTTCCCCAGCAGCAGCAGCGCCGCCAAGTCGTTCGAGGACCTCACGGGCCACCCGGCCACGCGCAGCGAGAAGGCCTCGTCCTTCAAGCTGCAGCGGCAGCACCGTGTGGACAGCAAGGAGACCGAGTGCTAGGCCGGCGCCGGGTTCCATACGCTGGACCGTAAAGCCCTGCCGGTTTGGTGCGGGTCTGGGAGAAGCGGGCAGCGACTCCAGCCGGTGCTGGTCACGTGTCTGACTTCTCGGCATCCGTACTTGCGTGGCGGCCTTTTCCGTGTGAACGGTGAGCTGAATCTAGCTTATTCCGAGGCTTTCAGGTTTTAGTGTTTGTTTAAAGTATCCTTCAACCTGTGGTGCAGAAGCAGAAAATACAGCTGGATTAGGTCAGTATTTACGTTTCTGTAAAGGAGCCTTTTCTATCGATGACAGCACTGATTAGGGAGAGTTTTCTTTCCATGCGGTGATGAAAACGAGGCGTTTAGGGTAACTCGTGAGAATAACTGGAACACCGTAATTTATTTCCTGCCCTAAGTAACGATGAGGAAGATAAAGCAGCTGTGTTATCTCCTCAGCGTGGGTTCTGGTTCTCGGCCCTGCCCCGCGCTCACAGCTGGGAGTGATGGGGTTAGCTTCCTCAGAACGTAAGGCCAGGACTTCCGGTTCAGCAGTCTGGTTCACAGTGAGTTGCAGATCCTGCCCGTGCACGGCCTCTCTGCCGGGCAGCTTTCTGCCGCACACGTGTGTTCCCGGACTCGGTTCCCTCGGTCTCCGTGGCCGCCTGGCAGCCCAGCCTCTGGCCGCTCTCCCAAGACGCAGCGGCCCTCCGGCGGCAGCCCCTTCTGGCCCCGGAGCCGGAGGAGGTCAAGCCAGGGCTCGGGTGCGGGGAGTGGCCGTGCCTCGAGGGACGGTCACTGTTGCTTCCATAGGAGAGGCTTTGATCTGGGGGTGCTTGGGGGCTGCTGAGGGCCAGCGTCGATGCTGGTGGAGTCGGGGTGCACCCTGGGTGCCGTCCTCCCTGAGCCCACGGCCTGGAGCTGGGAAGCAGGGCCGGGCTGCAGGGAACTGGTCTTCCTGGGGGCGGGGCGGGGAGCCTCAGGGTGAGATTCGGAGCTGGCCCGCTGCTTGTTCACTCCTCAGAGCTTAGCTTGGGGCCTCAGAGGCTGGGGTGGCTCCGCCCACGTCAGAGTCGGGGCTGGGTGCTGCTGTCCAGGCTGTCTGAGGAGTTGCTCAGGCCTGATTGATGGGCTCGTCACCTGCTCTGTGGCCCCGGCGTCAGCCCGGTGTCCGACAGACTCAGTGCCGCTCTGCGCCGTGACAGGGCCGCTTCGCCGAGGTGGGGCCCGTCTGCCCCTGAGCTCCAGGAACCCTCCCCTCCTGCATCGGCGTGGCCCGGGGCGACAGCCCTGTGTGTGATGCTCAGACACCGTGGTGCTGACCTGCACGTGGCCGTTCGCATCGCTTCCCATCGCTTCCGGCTTCGGGCTCTGGATGGAGCGCTCTGTGTGAAGAAGTCGGCGGCGGATTTGGACTTCCTTGAAATTCTGGTTAAAAGCTTCTCTGCTGTAAGTGCTGAAACGTGCTCAGCAGCCAGCACGTGTAATGAGTAACTTGTAACCTTCGAGGGCAATTAACCGAACCTGTGACAAATGGTGTCTTTTCCTAGGATGTTTGTTACACAGATACCTGTTACACTAATACTTGAACTTGTACCTTGTGGTTTTGCTGTCTTTAACTAGTCACAATATCCTCATATTTTAGTTACACTTTTGGAATCTGATGGAAGGTGAGTGGGTGTATGTGTGAGTGAAGCATTCCCAGCTGAATGTAAGAAAACCTTTTTTTATAAAATCAACTTTTTAAAAAATGAAACTGTCTTTTACCTGTTTTCTGCTGCTCAAGGTTATGCTGCATCTATAAATATTAAACGTCAAAACACACTCGGTGCCAAGCTACCAAAGTCACAACGCTTTTATTCATCCCGGGACAAACGTCCGCGTGTGGCCCAGGGTCAGGGGCACAGGCCACGCGCTCGCTCCTGGACCGGCGGCGCGGTGTGGCAGCGTCTTGCTCCGGCGCCCGGTGCTCTGGGCCTAGTGGTCCCCGTCCCCCAGGAGACTGAGCTCGGGCCTGGCTTCGGCCACATCCCGCCAGTACGGGAGCAGCAGCGGCAGCGAGGCCACTTTCTCCTCCACCAGGGGCCAGAGGTGCGAGAAGAGGAACTCGTTCCCCTGGGGCGACAGGTGGAGGCCGTCGGACAGGTAGGGTGCGAAGTCCTGTGCGGGGAGAGGCTGTGACAGGGCGCGAGGTTCTCCGCGCTCGGCTCCTCCGGGGACCCAGCCCTCGGCAACGCTGACGGGCAACGACACGTGCACTTCCGAGCCTCCCCCAGGCCATCGGCACTCAGAGGCGGAGCCGTGAGCACGGGCGCGAAGGCCGGGCACTGCTGCTCTTAGTCTGAGTGTCACACTGACGGGCCAGGTACAGGAGGAGGGAGGAGGACCAGTCCCCCCATCTGCCCGGGCTCCTGTGCTGGTCTCTGCTGCCCGACCAGGCGGCCGCTCAGCTCTCGGTCTCAGCCCGACACCTGAAGGACTGGGAGCCCCTCCTGTCCCAGCAGCACTGCTTCCCCAAGCAGGAGCAGGAGCAGGAGCTGGCCGCTCTCGGGCGTCGCCCGGGGAACAGGTGCCCCTGTGTGAGCCCGGGACCGACTGCTGGGCCAGGCGAGGCTCGCTTCACTGCAGACGCGTCCGCAGGGCCGTCCATTCTCCCGGGGCCAGATTGTTACCTTTTATCTGGATAAACGGGCTTTCTGGACTTAAACCACCAGCACTATCGCTCTCAAAATACAAATCTTAGCTGATGGCACATTCTACTTAAATATGTCGCTTGCCTGGTAAGGACTTCCAACCCCCACCCCACCCCCGTGCCGTTAGAAAAGGGCGTGGCCTGGCTGTTCTTCGTTGGTTTCACTCTGTGCTAGCCCTGACTGTCACCGGGCTCCTGCTGCAGCTGAGGCGCCGGGTAGGTGCTGGGCCTGCACGCTGTCCCAGAGCGAAGGCTAAGAAGAGGCCGTAAGCAGGTGCCAGGACCCACGGGCACTGCCCTGCTGTAGCCTGACACGGTGTTAGTATGGGCACGAGGCCGCCTTGGTCTCGCAGTGCTACATGTGACTGCCCGGCGAGCGGGCGGCGAGGCGAGGGTGAGAGGCTGCTGGAGAGGGAGGGGAGGATGCTGCGCTAGGGAGAGCTTAGGCACTGTTGCCATGCAACGCTGTTGGTCTAGGCCCATGGTCGGCAAACTGCGGCTCGAGAGTCACATGCGGCTCTTAGGCCCCTTGAGTGTGGCTCTTCCACAAACACCACCCTGGGCGAGTTGTTTTGAAGAAGTGGCGTTAGAAGAAGTTTAAGTTTTAAAAATGTGGCTCTAAAAGAAGTCTCCATCATTGTGCTTGATATTTGGCTCTGCTGACTAATGACTTTGCCGACCACTGGTCTAGGCAGGTGCGGCTGCTCAGACAGTAGCTGTGGGTGCAGAGATGAAGGCTATACACAGGAAGGACATGTATGTGCCAGCCGGGGCCGGCCGCCTGTATGCACTGGCTGTGAAGAGCCGTTGTGTCTAATGGCGCACGGCCACTGGCTTCTGCAGTAAAGACTCGTTCTTACATACTCTCAGCTTCCCACGGCTTCTCCCTCTAAGAGGGACCCAACGTGAGTGTGGCGAGAGGGTTCGAGAAGGAGCCCACTCTGCCATTCGGGAAGAGTTTGGACTCAGAGCCTGGGCTGGGCTCTGGCTGCATCGGACACCTACACTGAACCCCTCGCAGCCGAGTCACGCCTGTGTGGTCCTCCTCGCCCCAAGGACCAAGCAAGCCACCGTACCTGGCCGTCCTTCTGCATCAGGGCCCACAGGTCGAGCACGTCCGTCCCGCAGTCCCGGGCCACCTGTAAGCAGGCGCTGGCGTAGTCACCAACCACCACGTTCAGGCGGTTTAACTTGCAGCCTTCGGAGGAGAGAGAAGGCGACAGCTGGTCAGCTCCAGCCCTGGCCTTGTCAGGTCCGACCGGACAGTTTCTCCGTCCAATACACAGGCCCAGACTTAGGGACCAGCCTGGGGCGAGAAGAATGCAGGGCGAGGCCTGCAGGCTCCTCCCAGCAGAGGACAGGAGTCTCGTGTCCCCAAGATCCCCCGACACGAGCAGAGGCCCCGAGGCAGGCGAGGCCCAGGTGCCTGGGGGAGGCCAGTGGGGCATGCGCAGAGGAATGCCGTGCTGAGACCCGAGTCTGTCCATGTGTTCAGAACGGGAGCTACTGCAGTATCGGGGGAATCGCTGTCGACTTGTTAAGCGGAGAAGTAAGAGTTGGGAGGGAGCCCAGAGGTCACTTGGGCTCATGCAGGGGTCAGTGGACGTCCTCTGCAAAGGGCGGGACAGTGGACACTTCAGGCTTGGCGAGCGCTGGTCACTGTTGGCAGCTCGGCAGCCCTGCCCGTTGCTCAAAGGAGCCAGAGACGACACGAGCCAGGAGGCTGCTGTCTTCCAGTAGAGCGCCCTCGGTGTGCCCAGACGAGGGTGGTGGCTCTCGGGACCAGCACCCTCTGGGACAGCGACCCCACGTGAGAAGCCCCGCCTTTCACCCTGGTCGCCCTCCTGTGCTCTCCTCCCATCCCAGCCCCTGCTCAGCGCTGTCCACAGGCCTGCGGTCACACCTCTGCGACAGCCTGTCACCTTGCCAACAACACCCACCGTCTCCCTCACTCGCCCGGGCTCTAGGCCTTTCTGTATCCTGAGCACCGGGCCAGGGCTTGGCCAGGGCGTCAGGAGGAGCAGCGTGGGGGGCAGAAGCTGGAGCTGGGGTGCCAACAGCGGCCTGCAGTCGCTCAGCGAGGCGAAGGGAAGCGCCCTGGCACGTGAGCGCCTCTGGCAGGGAGCCGGCAGGGGCCTTCGTTTGGGAACCAGGCCCAAGCTGGAGAAGGCGGTGCCACAGGTGTGGCAGAGTGGGGCAAGGGCCACAGACAGCAGTGGGCGGGGCCCCGCGCTGCTGGCAAGTCAGGGAAACCCCCAGTGGCCCCGTGTCCAACGCCAGCACGCGCCCGGCGCAGGACCCAGTCTGGTCCGAGATGCCGCTCAGCCATCGGCAGCGCTCAGGGCTGCGGCGCCTTGGGAGCTGGGCAATGTGAGGCAGCAAATGCCAGGCCAGCGACCCGACTCAGCCAAAGCGAGGCTCCGACTCCCCCGAGAGCGGTGCTGCTCTAACCCGACTGCACAGACCCGCGCCGCGCCCCCTCCCGGCCCCCAGGCCCGCCCAGGCGGTCGGTCACCTTGCGCCAGGCACTCCTTCTCCCAGGCGGCCTCGCAGAGTGGGGGCGGCGTGATGAGCACGACCCGGCGCGCGGGCACGTCCACGGACCCCAGGTACTGCACCATGCTCCTCAGGTTCGCCGCGTACTCGTCCAGCGGGATGTGCTGCTTGGGGTTCTCCTCTGTCAGGCAGGGGGGGACGGGTGAGGTTACCCGCACAGCGCCCACCCCCGCGGGCACCGGGGTCTGGGCAGCTGGTCCGGGGGGGGGGGGGGCGGGGGTGAAGCACACGGTTCTGCAAACGCCACCTGCAGGCGCTGGCCCGCCCCGGACGTGCTCCTCCGCAGCCACGGGTGCTGAGGCTGGATCTGTGACGGCGAGCCGGTGTGGAGGGCGATGCCCAGCCTCTCACTGACCGGCGGCGCCCGCACCAACGCCCCGCCTCCCCGAACGCCTCCTCTGAGGAGAGGGGAACGGTCCCCCTCACAGGTGTGAGTGAGACTCAGACCCGCCGGTGTACGCAGCTCTCAACGAGGCGCCAGCTGAAGGAAACACCAATCACCCAGCCAACCCTATGGCAGCTGCAAAGCGTTCTTTCTAGACCAGTGGCCCGGGCACGATTCATGCACAATGAAAGGGGTTAATTAGAAGAAATACTTTAATATCGCTGTTTGCATCTGGCTAATGAAAGGAAAATAGGTTCCACCGAGCCTCCTATCTGCCCACTCCAGGACCCCTGTGAGGACCAATGGGATGAGGCAGGGAAACGCTCACAGACTTTGGTTAAAGTGTAAAATGTTTGCACCTGGCTAGGAAGCAGGCCGGGTTCCTGGGCTGAAGAAACTGCAAGGAGGCTCGTCGCTGGGGAGAGGAAGCCGGGCGTTGCTACGTGACGTCATTACCCGGCACCCACAGCACCGTTTCCGGGCTGGCTGGGCCGTGGCTGCATCTTGCACTGTGGGGTCCTGGCAGCACTGGCTGCGATTTGGTGGGGTGTCACTGGGGGTGTGGCGGGGCCTGTGTCGTACTTGGCAGAAGCCCAGTGTTGGTTTGTGGGCGCCAGGTGGGAGGTGCCGTTAAATGGCCAGTGTGCCTCATGGCAGCTCCTGCATTGAGCGTCTGCCCCCGGGTGGTCAGTGTGCATCATAGCTGCCGGTCGGAAGGATGGACACAGCCCTTTATATATACACACGTATAGACGGGCTCACGAATGAACATCACAGAGCCCCGTGCACTGTCTGCAGACCCCACGGGACTGTAACTGCGGAAGAAAACCTGCCCTCTAAAAGCCTCAGGTGCCACTTACAGGTGCTTCTTTCCCGTCTTTTCCACGGAGCTGGAGCTACGCATGCTTTTCAAAAAGGAGCCACATTAAAGGGAAATGGCCACATTTGCCCTTTCCCACGTAACCTTGTATTCGGAGACTTCTGTCTCCACCACGAGCCCTCAGCACCGCACCTGACGCTCCTCTCCCGCACGGCAGGCACGGCACCCTGGGCGTTGCTATGGTGACTGACACAGCCGCCACCTTCCCAGACGAGGGAAGTCTAGGTGCATGTCCGCCCCTCCCACCTCCCGTTCCCCCAACCCCCTCCCCCATAGCTTCCAGCAGACAACAAGCTTGCCCACCAGCAATACACGAGAGAGTGCCCAGCTGATCCCACGGCTGCCAGCTGTTACTGCTTAGAACCACTTTCCCATTGGAGTAAAAAATGAACCCACATGTATGACAAACCCACAGCAACATCACACTCAATGGCAAAATCTGAAACCATTTCCCCTAAGAACCAGAACAGACAGGGATGCCACTCTCACCGCTCCTGTTCGACATCGCACTGAGGTATTAGCCATTGTGATTAGACAGTAAGAAATAAAAGCATCCAAATTGGAAAAAAAGAAGTAAAATTGTCATTATTCACAGGCAACATGATCTTGTATATGGAAAACCCTAAAGACTCCATCAAAAGAAAACAAAAAAAACTACAAGAATTCATAAATGAATTTGGCAATGTAGGATACAAAATTAACACCCAGAAATCTCTGGCTTTTTTAGACACCAATAATGAACTCAAAGAAACTAAAAGAACAATCCCATTTACCATTGCAACAAAAAAATTAAGATAAACAGGAATAAATTTAAACAAGGAGGTAAAGGACCTTTATTCAGAAAATTGCAGGATGCTGGAAAGAGATATAGAGGGAGGACACAAACAAATGGGAGAATATACTGTGTTCATGGATTGGTGAAATCAACATCATTAAAATATCCATATTACCCAAAGCAATGTACAGATTCAATGCAATCCCCATTAAAATACCAACGGCATATTTTAAATATCTAGACAAAACACTCCAAAAATTCATCTGAAAAAAAAAACCAAAAAACAAAAAACGAATACCTGCAGCGATCCTGAAAAAAAGAACAAAGTAGGTGGGATCTCAGTACCAGATTTCAAGCTGTATTACAAAGCCACTGTTCTCAAAACAGCCTGGTACTGGCACAACATATAGATCAGACACATAGACCAATGGAATAGAATAGAGAACCCAGAAATCGACCCAAACCACTATGCCCAATTAATATTGGACAAAGAGGCATGAACATACAATGGAGTCAAGACAGTCTCAATCACTGGTGTTGGGAAAATTGGACAGATACATGCAAAAAAAAAAAAAAAGGAAAGTAGACCACCAACTTCCACCATACACAAAAATAAACTCAAAATGGATAAAGTTCTGAAATGTCAGACAGGGAACCATAAACATCTTAGAAGAAGCCACAGGCAGCAAAATAGCAGACATCATAGCAGTATCTTTACCGATCCAGCTCCTAGGGCGCTGGGAACTAAGGAGAAAATGGGGCCACATCAAAAACAAAGCTTCTGCACAGCAAAGGAAACCACCGGAAAAACGAGAGAGAACACACTTCCCACTGTCATCACCGATAAGGGTTTAGTCTCCCACATTTACAGGGAGGTCACACAACTGAACAAGAGGAAGATAAACAACCCAATCAAAACACGGGCAAAGGACCTAACAGACACTTTTGGAAAGAGGACAGAAGGAAGGCCATGAGACATATGAAAACAAGATCAAAGTCACTCATGATCCCAGAGATGCAAATCAAAACCACAATGCGGTGCCATCTCACACCTCAGAACGGCAATCAACAAATCAACAACGACAATGGCGATTAAGAGAACAGAACCAGGCCCTGGGCGCAGCGCCACGCGGCCAGGCGGCAGCGTCTGAGACCGGCCGGTGAGCAGCACGGGCACTGAGGGCATGAGACACCCGCGCCCTCAGAGACCCACTGCCCCCGTACGAGCGTCGCCCTCCGCACGGATGAGAGCACTGGTCTGTTTCAGGGACGACTCACCGGGACATGCATGTACATTTGCCGTCACATGGAAGCGAACCAGGAAGATACAAAAACGCCTTACCTTTCAACGCGCTGTCGTTGGCCCCGAAGAAAATGGTAACGGCCACCGGGCTGTCCAAGGCGTTGCCTTTCCCGATTAGTCTCGGGAGGATGATTTTGGCCCACCTCGTGTTGTAGCCGGAAAAGCCACGGTTCAGAACGTCACATTTCCTGAAGGGAAATTAACAACATTCAGGGATGCGTTTCAGACAAGGCCGTCTCAGTCCCATCACCAGCCCGCCGTGAGGGCCTCTGCCTGCCCTATTCCCTCCGAAAGGGCGGGTCAGGGGCACGCAGAGAGTCAGGGGCAATTACCACGAGCGGGTCAGTCTGCCGACCGCCGGTTTCCTGCCCCGCACAGGGCGCTTCCAAAATGGAGTCGGCAGCGGAAACCGGTGTGGCTCAGTGGATAGAGCGCCAGCTGGTGGACTTAAAGGCCCCAGGTTCTATTCCGGTCAGGGGCATGTACCTTGCTTTTGGGCACATCCCCAGTAGGGGGCGTGCAGGAGGTTTCTAGCTCTCTATCCCTCACCCTTCCTCTCAGTAAAAAAATCAATAAAATATATATATTTTTAAATAAAAAATAAAATGGAGTTGACAGCAGACAGGTCTTAACCTGGACACGTCTCCGAGGCAGAAAGTCTCTAAGAAGCTGGTCTTCTCTTGTAATTACACTTAAATCCGAAGAATAACAAGCTGCCAATTAAGCGCTCTGCGAGCACTCACACCTGTAACCCGTCAACTGCGAGGTCAGTGCTAAACTATTTACGAAACCTGTGGGCGAAACATTTAAAACTCCTGGGGCCTTTCGGGCCATTTGGAAAACTGGTTTCCAGCGCCTTCTGCTTGTTCGGAAAGGTTCACGGAGCGAACACGCGGCTGCCGGCTCAGGCAAGTCCAAGTTCTGGCGGTTCCGGGCGGCCCCGACCCAGCAAAGGCGGGTGAGCTGCCCGGGCCGCCAGCACCAAGCAGGCGCCCGTTACCCCGGCTCCCGAGCCTCGGCCTGGCCGCCAGACAGCAGGGCACTCGTCCCTCTCTTTTCCTGAGACGTGACCCATGTTCCATCAGTCAGCCCTCAAGTACCAGGTGGCGGGTTCGACGCCTGGTCAGGGCACCTGCCAGAACCAACCCCTGGATGCATAAGTGAGTGGAACAACAATCGGATGTCTCTTAAAATCAAGCAAGAAAATAAACATTAAAACAAAACAAAACACCGCTCACCTGACCAGCTTGTCAGCCAGGGACGCGCCCCATCCGCCCTGCTGGAAGGAAAACTGGAGAGAAGGCAGCCGTTAGCGCTGGTCCGGGTCCCGAGGCCACGTGGCCAGCAGCTCCCCGCGGCCGCCCGGGCCCCCCGGGAGCTGGCCTTCCCCTCTGCTCTGCTCCAGGCCCGGGAGGGACACACCCCGGCCCAGCCCAGCCACGCGGGCCGGTCCCTCTCCAGCGGCTGGGCTGGGGGAGACCTGGCCGCAGTCGCCTCTAGAAAAGCGACCTCAGGCCATTCCTTCGCCTGGGTGTGGAGCTGGGGATGCACCCGGGGTGCCTCCGTGCAGAAGGCGGGTGCACACCTGGCAGGCCTCCCCCTGGGATCTGGAAAACCCTGCCTGCCCAGACACCCTGGAGTGTCCCCCCATTCCCGGCACCGACACAGAGGCCCGCTCAGGAGTGGGGTCTGAGTTTTAGGGAAGTGAATTTTTTATATATACAGTGGTACCTCGAGATACGAGTTTAATTCGTTCCGTAACCTTGAAACTATGAGACGCTCGAGTCGCGGTAAACTGGTGGGTCGTGTGCAGCCGGCCGATCCGCGCGATGACTCCTATCTCAACTGTTGCTCGTATTTCAAAGCAAAAATCGCTCGCTCGGCGGCTCGTATCTCAAAAATCTCATATGTTAGGGCACTCGTACCTCGAGGTGCCACTGTATTTTGATTTTTCACAGAGAGGAAGGGAGAGGGATAGAGAGTTAGAAACATGGATTAGAGAGAGACATGGATCAGCTGCCTCCTGCACGCCCCCCACTGGGGATGTGCCCGCCACCCAGGTCTCTGCCCTGGACCGGGAATCGAACCCGGGACCCTTCGGTTCGCAGGCCGGCGCTCTAACCACTGAGCCACGCCGGTCTCGGCGGGAAGTGAACTTTAACCCGCACTCCCTCGCTGAGGAACACGTGCTTCCAGAATATTCCCCCCCACGTGGGCGGACATGGACTCGGATGACAAGACCAGCTTTCCTCTCGGAGGCCTGTTCCTCGGGCTCAGCCTGTCCCGCCCGAGGCCGCAGGGGGACGGCTCCGCGCTCCCGGCCGGGCCCGGCGGACACCGGCGCCGATGGAGCCCACGGGGCGGGTGCGGCGGGAAGAACCGCCTCGGCTCCTCCCCAAACGCCCCCGAGACCGGGCAGCGGGGCGGCCCGGGGCCCCGACACCCGAGCCTGGGGCCTGCGCGCCGGGCCGGGACCCAGACGTGCGCCGCACCGGCCGTTACCGCGGACGCCGGGGCCCCGCCCCCTGAGGCCGCGCCGGGGGCTGCGGGCGGGCGGGCGGGCGGGCGGGCGGGGTACCTGGGTGATGGAGTCTCCGAAGAGCATCACCCGCGGCCAGAGCAGCGAGCTGCCGCAGCCCAAGCCCTCACACAGCGCCATTCCCGGCCGCTGACAGGCCCGCGGGCCGGATATCCGGGCGGGGCGCGCGGCGGGGGCGGGGCTAGGGGCGGATATCCGGGCGGGGCTGGCTGTGAGGGGCGTGGCGGGGGCGTGGTACGCGGCGGGGGGCGTGGCTGGCTGTGAGGGGCGTGGCGGGG
>PVJN01014058.1:0-19904 GCA_004026805.1 Lasiurus borealis
AGCCTGGTACTGGCACAAGAACAGACATATAGACCAATGGAATAGAATAGAGAATCCAGATATCCACCCAAAACACTATACTCAATTAATATTTGACAAAGGAGGCATGAACATACAATGTAGTTAAGACAGCCTCTCCAATAAATGGTGTTGGGAAAATTCGACAGATGCATGCAAAAAAATGAAACTAGACCACCAACTTACATCATACACAAAAATAAACTCCAAATGAATACACGATTTAAACATAAGACAGGAAACCACAAAAACACTAGAGGAATCCACAAGCAGCACAATCTCAGAAATATGCAGAAAGAAATTCTTCACTGATATTGCTCCAAGTTCAATGGAAAATAAAGAGAAGATAGACAAATGGGACTACATCTAAAATAAAAAGCTTTTGCACAGCAAAAGAAACTATCAACAAACAACAAGAAATCCCATTGTATGGGAGAAAATATTTGCAAATGTTATCACTGATAAAGGTTTAATCTCCAACATCTACTGCCAAGTTATACAACTTAATAAAAGGAAGACAAATGATCCAATAAAAAATGGGCAAGGGACTTAAATAGAACTTTTTGGAAAGAAGACAGAAGGAAGGCCAAGATACACATGAAAACATGCTCAGAGTCACTAATTATCATAGAGATGCAAATCAAAATGAAAATGCAATACCATCTCACACCTGTCAGAATGGCAATCATCAACAAATCAGCAAACGACAAGTGTTGGCGAGGATGTGGACAAAAAGGAACCTCATGCACTGCTGGTGGGAATGCAGACTGGTGCAGCCATTGTGGAGAACAGTATGGAGTTCCCTCAAAAAACTAATAAAGGAACTCCGATTTGACCCAGCAATCCCACTCTTAGGAATATATCCTAAGAAACTAGAAATAGCAATCAGAAAAAATTTATATACTCCTATGTTCATAGCAGCACAATTTTCAGTAGCTACAATTTGGAAACAGCCTCGGTGCCCATCAGCAGATGAGTGGATCAAAAATCTATGATACATCTACACAATGGAATAGTACGCTGCTATAAAAAAGAAGTAATTATCACCATTTGCTCCACCCTGGAACTGGAGAGCATTATACTAAGTGAAATAAGCCAGTCAATGAAAGAAAAATACCACATGATCTCACTCATTTATGGATAATAAAGATCATTATAAACTGATGAACAAAACAATAAATACAGAGGCAGTAAAGCATCAAACAGACGGTCAAATTAGATTGGGAAGTTTAAGTAGAGGTGGGGTAGATAAGAGATCAACCAAGGGACTATTATGCATGCATATAAGAATAATAAATGAACACAAGACACTGATGTGTTATGGTATGCATGGGAGTGAAGGGGGCAATGGGAAGATATGTATACATGAAATACATTAATTTTTTTTCAAATACCAACAGCATATTTCACAGACCTAGAAGGAACTCTCATTTGTCTGGAATTCAAAAAGACCCTGAATAGCCACAACAATCCCGTGAAAGAAGAACCAAGTTCGTGGAATCTCAATACCAGATATCAGTTGTATTACTAAGCTACTGTTCTCAAAACAGCCTGGTACTGGCACAAAAATAGACACATAGATCAATGAAATAGAATAGAGAACTCAGAAATCAACCCAAACCACTAGGACCAATTAATATTCAACAAGGGAGGCATGAATATAAAATGGAGTCAAGACAGTCTCTGCAATAAATGGTGTTGGGAAAATTGGACAGATAAATGCAAAAAAAAAAAAAAAAAAGAAACTGGACCACCAACTTATACCATACACAAAAATAAACTCAAAATTGATAAAAGACTTAAATGTAAGACAGAAAACCATAAAAATACTAGAAGAATCCATAGGCAGCAAAATCTCAGACATATGCTGAAGGAGCTTCTTCACTGATATTGCTCCAATGGAAACTAAAGAGAAAATAAACCAATGAGACCATATCAAAAAAAAAATCTTTTTCACAGCAAAAGAAACCATCACCAAAACAAGAAAGCCCATTAGATGGGAGAACATATTTGCCAATGTTATCACTGATAAGGGTTTAATCTCCAATATTTACAGGGAACACGTACAGTTTAACAAAAGGAAAATAACCCAATCAAATGAACCTAAATAGATACTTTTTGAAAGAAAACAGAAGGAAGGCCAGGAGACATATGAAAACATGCTCAAAGTCACTAATAATGTGACAGATGCAAATCAAAATGACAATGCGGTACCATCTCACACCTGTCAGAATGGCTATCAACAAACAAGTATTAGTGATGATGCAGAGAAAAAGGAACCCTCCTGCTCTGCTGGTGGGAATGGGGCAGCAACTGTGGAGAACAGTATGGAGTTTCCTCAAAAAACTAAAAATGAAACTTCCATTTGACCCAGTAATACCACTTAGGAATATATACCAAGTGGGTAGAAATATCAATCAGAAAGTATATATGCACTGCTTTGTTCATAGCAGCACAATTCACCATAGCTAAGATCTGGAAACAGCCTAAGTGCCCATCAGCAGATGTGTGGATTAAAAAACTACGGTACACCAAAACCGGTTATGCTCAATGGATAGAGCTGAAAGGTCCCAGGTTTGATTCTGGTCAAGGGCATGTATCTTGGTTGCGGGCACATACCCAGTAGAGGGCATGCAAGAGGCGGCTGATCAATGTTTCTCTCTCATCAATGTTTCTAACTCTCTATCCCTCTCTCTTCCTCTCTGTAAAAAAAATCAATAAAATATATTAAAAAAAAACAACAACTATGGTACATCTACACAATGGAACACTATGCTGCACTAAAAAAGAAGGAATTCCTACCATTTGCAATAACATGGACGGAACTGGATAGCATTATGTTAAGTGAAATAAGTCAGTCAGAGAAAGAGAAATATATGATCTCACTCATCTATGGGAAATAAGGTACAACATAACTGATGAACAAAAACAGATCTGGAAATAGGGAAGCATGGATCAGACTGTCAAACCTCAGAGGGAAGGTAGGGGAGGGTGGGGATAAGGAGGAGAGATCAACCAAAGGACTTGTATGCATGCATATAAGCCTAACAAGTGGTGAGAGTCAAGAGGATGGTGGGTACATGAGTGTGGTGGTGGGGGGTTGGGGAAGTTAATGGGGGGATGAAGACAAATATGTAATATATTAATAAAGAAAATTTAATAAAATAATAAATAGATACTATTCATGGTTTTCCTTTCTGTTCCTACTGGGGATGTGCCCTCAACCAGGATACATGCCCTTGACCGGAATCGAACCTGGGACCCTTCAGTCCGCAGACTGATGCTCTAGCCACTGAGCCAAATCAGTTTGGTCTTTCTGTTCCTTTTACATTTTATACCATTAACATGTATTACTTAAATGTTTATATTAATACTAGAGGCCCGGTGCACTCAAAATTAGTGTACTGGAGGGGTTGTCCTTCAGCCCAGCCTGCACCTTCTCAAATCTGGGACCCCTAGTGGGATGTCTGACTGCCAGTTTAGACCCCATCCCTATGGGATGGGGCCTAAACCAGTAGTTGGACATCCCTCTCACAATCCTTGACTGCTGGCTCCTAACTGATTACCTGCCTGCCTGCCTAATTGCCCCTAAATGCTTCTGCCTGTCAGCCTGATCACCCCCTTAACCACTCCCCTGCTGGCATGATTAACACCTAACTGCTCCCCTGCTGGCCCAATCACCCCCAACTCCCCTTTCCTGCTGGCTTGGTCGCCCCCAACTGCCCTCTTCTGCCAGGCTGATCTTGCCCCCAACAGCCCTTCCCTGCCAGCCAATTTGGTTCTGATCGGTCAGTTGCTATGCCAGTCAGTGTCTCTGGGCTTATCAACAATGCCTGGTCAGAAAGGCGGGGCTGATCTGCAGCCCAAGTGGAGTTCTGGAGAGAAATGGAGTTGCAGTTGTTGACCAGGCCTGGAAAGAAAGAGAAAGGCAAATGCTGATCAACAGCTGCCACAGAGGCTATGTAGATCAGACCCTGCTTCTCTCTTCAGGCCTCTTTCTGGGCCTGATTCGAAGCTTCCCCAGCAATCAGTGCTGGGTTACCATGCCTGCAGTGGTAGCAGTTAGTGCTGAGTCATCATGGTGATGACTTCCAGTTGCTTGAGCCTCCCAGTCATTGCAGATGTGAGGGACCCAGGGTTTTTATATATTAGGATTTTAAAGCTTAGAATTACTTTTAGAACCCCAAAACAACCTCAAGCTCTACTGTTTATCTGTCAGCTTGTCAGACCATACTCATATGGCCTACATCATGTGATCTCCTAACTCCCATCTTAGGCATTCTTTTTTTAGATATGACTAATAACTGATAACCTGACCATGTCAAGTTATTGAAACAGACAAAATATTATATGCCAAATATTTTCTGTTATAGTAGTTGTAATCTACAGGACCTCATTCTCTCCAGTCATAAATTCAACAGTCCTTTCACTTTGTGCAACATGAAGATATTTATATCTTTGGTGAGTTAATCTCTACCATTGGGAATCTAAATTAGTATGTTTTTTCCTATGTACTAAAGCTTAAAAATATTCATCCTCAGGAGCATTCATTTATTGATAGCCTAAAGAATATATTGACATGTATATCATGTTTGATGCATGGCAGTGTTTATAATGGAAAAGTAATTGATATGTCTAACAAGAGGAAAATAGTAATAAAATAAATTCTGAGATAATCATGTGATAGAATAACATTCAGCCATTTAAAAAATAATTTTTAACTGAATTTAATCTAACCTTACCAAAGAATGTTAAGGGATGAGATTAATGAAATGTACTAGATACACTGTCAGAGCAACAATGAAAGTTTTAAAAACAGAATTTAAGAACAAGCCATGCCATATCTGGTTGCTCAATGATTACAGTATTGGCCTCAAGTTTGATTCCACTGGAGGGGGGATTACCTCAGTTATAGGCTTGATCCACAACCCCAGTCAGGGCATGTGCAGGAGATAGCTAATCAATGTGTATCTCTCACATTGATGTTTCCCTCTGTCTCTACCCCTGCTTTCCATTCTCTCTAAAATCAATGGAAAAAATATCCTCGAATGAGGATTAACAACAACAAAGTAAAAATAAATGAAAAAATAAATTCAAATACCCTCCCCTTGCAAAAAATAAAATAAAATAAAATAAGCCTGACTTAGACTTAGGAAAGAACAGAATGCCAGAATAAGCCTGAAAAAATATGAAAAATAAGACTTCAGAATAAACTCAATGTAACAATTATGTAAATTGAATAACAGCTGATTCTTCACCAAAAGTAGCATGATGTATAACAGCTATAGCTTTAATTCCACATAAATACAGCTGGAAAAAAAAAACACTAAAATTTGTAGTCACTTGCTGGATACTTGCATCTGATAATGCTATTTTTATAAACTGGTGTGTTTCCTTGAGTTTTGTTTCCTTTTATTTCCTCTCTAATAATTTAGCACTAGGGATGCGATTCCTTGAGTACACCATTCTTCTAGATGAATTTGTCAGAGTATTTATGGCCACCTTTGATCAGATGAGACTGACTGCTAAAAAGTCTCCCTTTAACTATTTTGCCTTAGTTGGATTAGATTCCTGAGAAAAATTTCAAATATCCACAACTTTTTTAAAAATCACTATTGAGCAAAATAGGTAATATACAGGTTCTAAGATCCCATCTGGTTAACCATTAACTTCAATGGTAGAAAAATATGGGAAGCCCAGAATGTTGCTGGCAGGTCTCTTAAAAGGTTCATCTCACTCTGTCACTTGTGGAATGGGGATTCTTATGAAAACCCTATATTTCAATAGCCAAAGGAAGGCTCTTTCTAGGTAGAAAGATGAATTTTAGGGAAACAAACACCCAACTAAATAGACTGTTGGTGTCTCTAAAATAAATATTTCTCAGATAAGAAATGCAAGAATTAATTTGATAGCCATAAATAATGAATTTATATACTGGAAGAAGAGATTAAGAAATCGAAAGCTCTTTCTCCAGGTTTTCAATGCTTCCCTACTATTGTTCCTTCTGTACCCTTTGTTTCCTTTTATTATTTTTTTGCTTCAATCAGCGTCCTGGGAGGAGAAAGTAAGGACCTCTTGGGTGGATGGTCCCCAATGGCAATGGGCCCAGAGATTAATTCTATTTGGGAGAGAAATATCAGTCTTATTCAAATATTCTAACACAGGCTGCCTAAGTCTCAATTTCAACTCTGAGAGTCTAAGAAATCCAAACATAGAAAATACAGTGAAGGATGCAGAAGTGATTAAAAGGAAATAACAAGGAGTTATTGAGAATTTAGATAAGAAATTATGCCTTAGGATGGAGTTTGATGGACAAGTGGCTGCCCTGGTAACTTGCTAGAAAAAGCATTTTAAAAGCAGCACTCAGGCTAATAAATGGTGAAGTAGAAACTTCAATGCCTTCCAAACCTTATTTTTATTCTCAATATGAAGAAAATCCAATTCTCAAAAAAAAAAAAAAAAATAGTACCAGAATAGGTGGGTGTGTCCCAAGCCTTTTGCACGGGGAGTGTTTGTTGATGAGTTGAGGGACAGCTATACTCCAGGAGAAGGTGGGGGACTGATGAATAGGGCTCTCCTGACCCCGCAGCTCCTACTGCTGCTGGGTTCCCTATCAGTACCAGCTTGGACGCGGAGACCGTGCCATCTTGAAGGGGAGGGTGGATATTATCAGAAAACTGAAAATCTACAACTATGGAACCCACCAAGCAGCTGCGAACCCCAGAACACCAGTCCCCAATGACACAGGCATGTGGATTCAGAGGAGCTCCACCGCGGAAAGGTTAGATTTTGCCTGAGATCTCTGGTCCCGCAGGACTAAGAAGCACCCACACTGTAGGAGCTGGAGGACTGGGGGAACTCTGCACATGGAGAGATCCATGGCTGTTGGGTTGGCATGATCTGTGAATGTGGAAGGGGGACCTCAGACCTGCTAACAAAGGGGATTTATAGAAAGCAACCCATTTGATCTGACTCAGAGGGACAGCTGGGAGTTTTAAAAGTGTGCCTGCTGTTTGGACACAACGGGGAAGGAGAGTTTGATCACTTTTGCTCTTTCCTCTTTAGATTCTTGCTTCTGATTGCTGACCCAATACATAGGATCATCAGTTGGAAACATCCTAGGAGACTTCAGGGGAAAGTTGTTTTTCTGGAACCTGGGAATCAGAGTGGGGAGTGACCATTGCAGAACCAGCCCTGGGGCAGCCCACTCCCACAAACCAGTATTGAGTGCCACAGGGAAAGCAGGATAAAGCACAGGCTAGAGAGGACCTATAGTCTTGGAGGTTAAGTCAGAAACACTGCCACCCAGGTACTAAATCACAAATTGACTCTTGTGTAGTCACAAATAAAGGAATAAAGAGATTAAGACACAATGCCTGCTTAAAAATGAGAACTGGCTTACAACACTGAGCACCAGTGGAACTCAGGGAACTGAAATACTGTCCTGATTTGGAAATAGGTATGCCAAACAGAATAGAGGAAGTGAACGATCTTCACTACTGCACATTCTATTTTTTTATTTTTTAATTTTTAATTTTTAATTTTTATTTTTTTCATCTTTTAAGAAACTACTTTTCTTTTTTCCTTATTTGATTTTACCTTTCTAATTATTGCATTTTTATTTTCAATCAATATTATTAGTACTACTATTTTACCTTTTTGTTAAAAAAGTGTCATTTTATTTTCCTTTTATTTTACTTTGAGATTAGTATTCTACATTCTAGTTTCATCTTTTCTTTGGCATCATTTTACTCTATTCAACTCTACCTTTATGCTATCAATATTTTCCTAACCTTTTCCCTTTTGTTTCCCAGTTTTTCTTACCCTTTTCCTATTTTAGATTTTCCCTATTCTTTCCTTTACCCCTGGTTAAAATTTCACCCTACTTATATATATAATGTCCAATCCCCTGCTCCAAGTCCATACACACTACTCTCTTATCTGTCTTCACTAATCAAAATGTTTTTCTCTCTTTGCTTTTATTGGTGTTTGCTTGAATATTGATTATATAAATTTTTTATGCTTTTTGTGAGATTGTTTTGCTTATTTTTTATTTTGTTTGCTTTGTTTTTGTTTGTTTATTTATTCTATTTTCCCTCATCTTGCTTGATATTAGTTGTTGTTTGTAGTTTGCATTAATATACAGGTACTTGTTGATGGCATTTGTTGGGATTAGTGGCTGTTCTATTAGAGTTGTCTCATACACACACACACACACACACAAACACACACACACACACACACACACACTTTGCTCCCCTTCTCATTCTTATTCTATTTCTTTTCTCTCTTATTATTTTTCTCCAATTTCATTTTGGTACTCCTCTATTTCTACTTTTTTCATTTTCTTTTATCTCTTCTTCTTTCTCACCTATCCCCTAATTTGCCTCTCTCTGGTGATCACCTTTATTTGTGGTTAATAATATTGTGAATACATTTCTGTTCAGTACCTTCTGCATTGTACCTGGTTATGTTGTATTTTATGCCTTTAAATCAATGCAGGAAAGAGAACATTACACATCCAGAGACCCAGAGAAGTGAGATTATGGGGAGACAAAGAAAAAGCCCACATATGAAGAAAAAAACAGGCATCACCAGAAAAGGAAGTAAACGAAATAGAGGCAAGCAACCTGCCAGAGGAATAATTCAGAGAAATGGTCATGAGGTGGATGAATATAATGGAAGACAAATTCAACAATATGTGTAAGAACCAAGAGCAAATGAAGAACCAAGAACAAATAAAAAATGAAATCTCAGATATAAAAATAAATAAATAAAAAGCATCAGCAGCCTAGACCAGTTTGGCTCAGTAGATAGACCATCGGCTTATGGACTGAAAGGTCCCAGGTTCGATTCTGGTTGGGGACATGTACCCTCGCTTGTGGGCATATCTCCACTGTGGGGCGTGCAGAAGGCATCTGATCAATGTGTCTCTCTCTCATTGATGTTTCTGAATTTCTCTTTCTCTCTCCCTTCCTCTCTGTAAAAAATTCAATAAAATATATTTTTAAAAAAGCAGCACCAGTGGGCTAGAAGAAGCAGAGGACCACATCAGTGACCTATAAGAAAAAGTAAAAAAAAAAATACACAAATAGAGCAGATTCAGGAAAAAAATAAAATAAAAGCAGGAAGAGAGCCTAAGGGAACTTTGGGACAACACCAAACAAAACAACATTCGCATAATGAGGGTTAAGGAAGGAGAGGAAACTGAGCAAGGAATAGAAAACTTGTTTGAATACATAAAGACATAAAACTTCCGAGAAAAAAACAACAACACATAAATCCAAGAAGCTCACAGAGTCCCGAGAAAAATGAAACAAAAAAGACCCATGACAAGGTACATTATAATGAAATTGGCAAACACCTATGACAAAGTAAGAATCATAAAAGCAGCCAGAGAGAGACAGAAAGTTACCTACAAAGGAACTCCCATCAGATTAGCAATTGATTTTGTAACAGAAACTCACCAGGCAGGAAGGGAATGGAATGAAATATACAAAGACATGCAGAGGAAGAGTCTGTATCCGAGAATAATTTTCACAACAAGGCTATCAATCAAAGTTGAAGATGAAATCAGGAGTTTCAGACTAAAAAGAACTAATGGAATTTATTACCACCATACCAGTAGTGCAAGAAATACTAAAAGGTCTACTGTACAAAAAGAAAAAGAAAGAAAGAAAGAAAGAAAGAAAGAAAGAAAGAAAGAAAGAAAGAAAGAAAGAAAGAAGCAAAGAGGGAACAAAGAGGGAACAAAGAGGGAACAAAGAAGAAAAGAATAAAAATGGTGAAAAAGAAGTACCAATCAATAAAAAACTTTAAATGTAAATGGATTATTTTCTAGATGTAATTTACTTACCAGATATTATATTTTATTTTATTTTAAATTTTTTATACATATCTCCCCATTGCCCCCCCTCCCTCCCAGGCATACCACAACCGACCAGTGTCTATGTTCATTGGTTATGCTTATATGCATGCATACAAGTCCTTTGATTGATCTCTTATCTACCTCACCTAACTTTAATCTTCCTGCTGTAATTTCACAGTCTGTTTGAAGCTTTACTGTCTCTGTCTCTATCCTTTTGTTCATCCAGTTTATAATGTTCTTTATTATCCATAAATGAGTGAGATCATGTGATGCTTCTCCTTCATTGACTGGCTTATTTCACTAAGCATAAGGCTCTCCAGTTCCAGCCAGGTTGCTGCATATGGTAAGAATTCCTTCTTTTTAATGGCAGCATAGAATTCCATTGTGTAGATGTACCACAGTTTTCTGATCCACTCATCTGTTGACAGGCACCTAGGCTGTTTCCAAATTGTAGCTATTGTAAATTGTGCTGCTATGAACATAGGGGTGCATAAATCCTTTCTGATTGGTGTTTGTAATTTCTTAGGATAAATTCCTAAGAGTGGGATTACAGGGTCAAATGGGAGATCCATTTTTAGTTTTTTGAGGAAACTCCATACTGTTCTCCACAGTGGCTGCACCAGTCCGCATTCCCACCAACAGTGCACAAGGGTTCCTTTTTCTCTACATCCTCGAGAAAAATTGTCACTTGTTAATTTGTTTGTTGATGATTGCCATTCTGACAGGTGTAAGATGGTATCGCATTGTCGTTTTGATTTGCATCTCTCAGATGATTAGTGACTTTGAACATTTTTCATGTGTCTCTTGGCCTTTCTTCTGTCGTCTTTCAAAAAGGTTCTATTTAGATCCCTTGCCCATTTTTTTATTGGATAGTTTACCTTCCTTTTATTAAGTGGTATAAGTTGGCTGTAGATTTTAGAGATTAAACCTTTATCAGTGATAACATTTGAAAATATGTTCTCCCATAAAGTGATCTTTCTTGTTGTTTTGTTGATGGTTTCTTTTGCTGTGCAATAGCTTTTTATTTTGATGTAGTCCCATTTGTTCATTTTTTCTTTAGCTTCCATTGCCTTTCGGGCAGTATCAGTGAAGAAGGTCTTTCAGCATATATCTGAGATTGTGCGGCCTGTGGATTCTGCTAGTATTTCTATGGTTTCCCTTCTAATGTTTAAGTCCTGTATCCATTTTGAGTTTATTTTTGTATTTGGTATAAGTTGGTGGTTCAGTTTCATTTTTTTGCTTGTATCTGTCCAATTTTCTCGACACCATTTATTGAAGAGGCTATCTTGGCTCCATTGAATGTTCATGCCTCCTTTGTCAAACATTAGTTGAGCATAGTGGTTTGGGTGGATATCTGGGTTCTCTATTCTATTCCATTGGTCTATATGTCTGTTCTTGTGCCAATGCCAGGCTGTTTTGAGAACAGTTGCTTTGTAGTATAGCTTGAAATCTGGTATTGAGATCCCACCTACTTTATTCTTCTTTATCAGAATTGCTGTAGCCATTCGTGGTCTTTTTTTGTTCCAGATGAATGTATGAAGAATTCTTTCTAGGTCTGTGAAATATGTCGTTGGTATTTTAATGGGTAGTACATTGAATCTGTAGATTGCTTTGGGTAATATGGACATTATAATGATGTTGATTCTTCCAATCCATGAGCATGGTATGCTCTTCCATCTGTTAATATCTTCCTCTATCTCTCTTTTCAGTGTCCTGTAGTTTTCTGCATATAGGTCTTTTACCTCTTTAGTAAGGTTTATTCCTAGGTATCTTAATTGTTTTGTTGCGATGGTAAATGGCATTGCTTTTTTAGTTTCTCTCTCTGTAATATCACTATTAGTGTATAGAAATGCCACAGACTTCTTGGCATTAATTTTGTATCCTGCTACATTGCTGAATTCATTAATTAAGTCAATTAATTTTGGAATGGCGTCCTTTGGGATTTTACGTACAATATCATGACATCTGCCAATAAGGACAGCCTTACTTCTTCATTTCCAATTTGAATGCCTTTTATTTCTTCTTCTTGTCTAATTTCAACGGCTAATACTTCCAGTACTATGTCGAACAGGGGAGGTGAGAGTGGGCATCCCTGTATTGTTCCTGTTCTTAGTGGAAATGGTTCATTGTGTTTTCTTTATCTGGTTTTGGTATTAGGGTGACGCTGGCTTCATACAAGGTGTTTGGAAGTGTTCCTTCTTATTGAATGTTTTTGAATAGTCTGAGGAGAATAGGTCTTAATTCTTCCTTGAAAGTTTGGTAAAACTCTCCTGTGTAGCCATCTTGTCCCAGGCTTTTATTTGCTGGAAACTTTTTGATGACTGATTCAATTACTTCCATAGTTATTGGACTATTGAGATGTTTGGCTTCCTCCTCATTGAGTTTTGGAAGGTTATATTTTTCTAGGAAAATGTCCATTTCTTGCAGGTTGTCCAATTTGTTGGAATAGAGTTGTTCATAGTATTTTTTAACAATCTTTGTATTTCGGCGGGGTCTGTTGTTATTTCTCCTCTTTCATTTCTGATTTTCTTTATTTGGGTCTTCTCTCTCTGCTTCTTGGTGAACTTGGCTAGAGATCCATCAATCTTGTTTACCCTTTCAAAGAACCAGCTCTTTGTTTTGTTGATCTTTTGAATTGTTTCTTTGGTCTCCAAGTTGTTTATCTCTACTCTGATCTTCACTATTTCCTTCCTTCTGAGTACACTGGACTTTTTGTTGCTCTCGTTCTAGCTCTTTGAGTTGTACGGATGGGTAAATTATTACCATTGTTTCCTGTTTTTTTGCAGTAGGCTTGTAGGGCTTTGAACTTCCCTCTCAAGACTGCGTTCACTGTGTCCCATCAATTTTGTATTGTTGTGTTGTCATTGTCATTTGTTGCCATGATATTTTTTATTTCTTCCTTGATCTCCCTGGTTACCCAGTCGTTGTTTAATAGCATGCTGTTTAGTCTCCCTGTGTTTGATATCTTTCTATAGTTTTTATTATAGTTGATTTGCAGTTTTATGCCAATGTGGTCTGAGAAAATGCTTCATATGATTTCTATCTTCTTGAATTTGAAGAGACATTTCTTATGACCCAACATATGATCTATCTTTGAAAATGACCCATGTGCACTGGAGAAGAATGTATATTCTGTGGCTTTGGGGTGAAATGTTCTGAAGATGTCAATTAATTCCATCTCATCTAGTGAGTCATTTAGGATATATGTTTATTAGCTGATTTTATGTTTAGAGGATTTGTCCAATGGTGACAGTGGGGTATTAAAATCTCCTACTATGATTGTATTGCTTTAAATCTCTCCCTTAATATTCTCCAAGAGTTTTTTTTTTAATATATTTAGGTGCTCCTATATTGGGTACATATATGTTTACCAGAGTTATTTCTTCTTGTTGGATTGTTCCCTTTAATATTATGAAGTGGCCTTCTTTATCTCTTATTATGTCATTCACTTTGAGATCTAATTTGTCAGATATATGTATTGCAACCCCAGCTTTTTTTTTCCTTGCCATTTCCCTGAAATACCATCTTCCATACCTTCACCTTCAATTTTTGTGCATCTCTTTTCCTGGGGTGGGTTTCTTGCAGACAGCAGATATATTGATCATGTTTTCTTATCCAATAGGTTACCCTATGTCTTTGATTGGACCATTTAATCCGTTTACATTTAAAGTTATTATTGATAATAACTTATTTGTTGCCATTTTTAGTCCTTACCCCAGAGTTCCTTCTTCACTTCCTCTTTCTTTTTATTACAGCAGATCCTGTAACATTTCTTGCATTGCTGGTTTGGTGGTAATATATTCCCTTACTCCTTTTTTGCTGTGAAGCTTCTGTTTTCACCTTCAATTTTGATTGAGAGTGTTGCAGGGTACAGTATTCTTGGATTCAGACCCTTCCTTTGCATGACTTTGTATATTTCATTCCATTCCCTTCTGTCCTAATGAGTTTCTGTTGAGAAGTCACTAGCTTGTCTTATGGGGGTTCTTTTGTAGGTACCTTTCTGTTTCTCTCTGGCTGGTTTTAAGATTCTCACTTTGTCATTGGTGTTTGCCAATTTAATTATAATGTGCCTTGGTGTCAGTTTGTTGTGGTTTCTTTTGCTGGGGACTCTGTGAGCTTCTTGGATTTATGTGGGTTTTTTCTTTCCTATATTGGGGAAATTTTCTGTCATTGTTTTTTCAAACAGGTTATCTAATTCTTATTCAGTTTCCACTATTTCTGGAACCTCAATTATTTGGATGTTCTTTTGTTTCATGTTATCCCAAAGTTCCCTTAGGCTCTCCTCTTGCTTTTTAACTTTTTTTTTTCTAGAAGCTGCTGTACTTGGGTATTTTTTTCCTACCATGTCTTCTAGCTCACAGATGCAGTCCTCTGCTTCTTCTAGTCTACTTTTGATGTTTTCCTTTGAGTTATTTATAGCAGTGATGTCATTTTTCATTTCTTCTTGATTATTCTGCACGTCCTCTAGGTTTTTCTGCATTTCTTCTTGCTGCTTCTTCATCTCCTCTTGGGTCTTCTTCATTTCCTCTTGGCTCTTACTCACATTGTCGATATTGTCTTCCATTCTTTTCATCCACCTCATGATCATTTCTCTGAACTTGTTCTCTGGCAGGCTTATTTATGCTTCTATTTCGTTTACTTCCTTTTCTGGTGAAGCCTGCCTTTCTGTCTTATGTGGGCTGTTTCTTTTTCTGCCCATGGTCTTGATTCTCCGGGTGTCTGGTTATATAGTTCTCTCTCCTATGTTGATTGAAAGGCACAAACTACAACACTACCAGATGCAGCACACAAGGCACTTTCCGTGTGCCGTGTGGATCTCTGAATTTGCCACCCGTGTGTCTGTGCTGTTTGGAGAGTGGTGTTCTGGGTCCCCAGCTGTTCGGTGGGTGCCTCCGCCAGCCACAGCTTTAAGACCTCCACAGACACTCACCTCCCTCTTATCCCAGGCAAAATCTGACCTTTCTGTGTGCCCTGTGGATCCCTGATTCTGCAGCGTGTCTGCACCAATTGGAGAGTGAAGTTCTGGTTGCCCGGGTCCCCTGTTGCTCGATGGGTGTCCAGCCGCAGGCTTCAGACAGCTGCAGACATCTACCTCCCTCTGCAATATGGCCACTTACCAGATATTTTAAATGCCCTAAACAAAAGTCATAGGGTAACTGATTGGATAAGAAAACATGTCCCATATATCTGCTGTCTAAAAAAAAACCCATCTCAGAAAAAAGACAAACAGACTGAAGGTGAAGGGATGGAAAAATATTTTGCAGGCAAAAGGAAATAAAAAAAAAAGTTTGGGTAGCAATCTTTATATCTGACAAATTAGATCTTAAAATGAAGGACCTAAGAAGAGATAAGGAAGGCCACTTTATAATACTAAAGGGAACAATCCAACAAAAAGAAATAACTCTGATAAATATATATGCACTCAATATAGGAGTACCCAAATACATAAAAAAAAACTCCTGGAGGATATCAAGGGAGAGATTGATGGAAATACAATCATAGTAGGATACTTTAATACCCCACTATGACCACTGGACATATCTTCTAAACAAAAAATCAGCAAAGAAACATCAATCCTAAATGACTCACTAGACCAGATGGGATTAATTGACATCTTCAGAAATTTTCACCTCAAAGTGACAGAATATGCATTCTTCTCAAGTGTACAAGGGTCATTTTCAAAGATAGACCATTTGTTGGGTCATGGACAACGTTTCTTCAAATTCAAGAAGAGAGAAATCTTATCAAGCATTTTCTCAGATCACAGTGGCATAAAACTGAAAATCAACCACAATAAAAACAACCCAAAAAATCAAACACATTGATAGTAAGACATACTATTAAACAGTGACTGTGTTACCAGAAATATCAAGGAAGAAGTAAAAAGCATCATGGAAAAAATGAAAATGAAAACACAATAATACAAAATTTATGGGACACAGTGAAAGCAGTTCTGAGAGGGAAGTTCATAGCTTTACAAGCCTACTGCAAAAAAAAAAAAAAAAAAGAAAAGAAATAATGGTAATAAATTACCTAATTCAGCAACTCAAAGAGTTAGAAGAAGGCGACAAGAAAGCCCAGTGTAAGCAGAAGGAAGGAAATAATAAAGATCAGAGAGGAGATAAATGACATAGAGACCAAAGAAACAATACCAAAAATCAACAAAACCAATAGCTGGTTCTTAGAAAGGATGAACAAGATTGATAAACGTCTAGCCAGGCTCACCAAGAAGGAAAGAAAGAGGATCTAAATAAACAAAATCATAAATGAAACAGGTGAAATAACAACAGACCCCATCAATAAATAAAGGACTGTTAAAAAAATACAATTATCAACTCTATGCCAACATACTGGACAACCTGGAAGGAAGGGACATATTCCTAGAAAAATATAACATTCCAAAACTCAACCAGGAAGAATCTAAATATCTCTATAAGTCAATAACTATGGAAGATATTGAAGCAGTCATCAAAAAGTGTGCAGCAAACAAAAGCCTGGGGCTAGACGGCTTCATAGGGGAGTTTTACCAAACATTCAAGGAAGAACTAAAACCTATCCTTCTCAGAGTATTCCAAAAAATTCAAGAGGAAGGAACACTTCCAAACTCCTTCTATGAAGCCAACATTACCCTAATACCAAAACCAGATAAAGATAATGAAAGAGAAATACAGGCCAATATCTGCATGAATATAGATGCCAAAAACCTCAACAAAATGCTAGCAAACCGGACCAGCAGTACATCAGAAAGATCATACACAATGACCAAGTAGGATTTATCCCAGGAATGCAAGGGTGGTACAATATGTGCAAATCAATAAATGTGATACATCACATAAACTAATTGAGAGATAAAAATCACATTTTGTAACAATTGATGCAGGAAAAGCATTTGACAAATTCCAATACCCTTTCTTGATAAAAACACTTAACACTAAGAGAATAGAATTTTCATACCTCAACCTAATAAAAGCTATATATGATAAACCCACAGCTAACATCATATTCAATGAGTAAAACTAAAACCATTTCCCTTAGGAACAGGAGTAAGACAGGGATGCTTACAAATATTAGCCATTGCAATTGGACAAGCAGAAGAAATAAAAGGCATCCAAATTGGAAAAGAAGTAAAGCTGTCCTTATTTGTAGATGACATGATACTGTACATAAAAAAACTCAAAAGACTCCATCCAAAAACTAATAGACTTAATAAATGAATTAAGCAATGTATCAGGATACAAAATCAATGCCAAGAAATCTATGGCATTTTTGTACACTAATATTTAACATACAGAAAGAGAGACTAAAAAAGCAATGTAATTTACCATCGCACCAAAAAAGTTAAGTAACCTAGAAATAAACTTAAGTGGGGAGGTAAAAGACCTATACACAAAAAGCTACAGGACACTGTAAAAGATATTGAGGAAGACATAAACAGATGGAAGAGCATAACACGCTCATGGATTGGGAGAATCAACATCATTAAAATGTACATACTACCCAAAGCAATCTATAGATTCACTATGCTACCCATTAAAATACCAACAACATATTTTATAGACCTAGAAAGAACTCTCCATAGATTTATCTGGAATAAAAAAGAAGATCCTGGGAGGGTGAACCAAGATGGCAGCATAAGATATACATTTGTACTTGCTGTCTCTCACAACCACACCAAAACTACAAATAAAAGACAAAACAACTACCCCCCAGAACCAGGGGAAAACTGCCAGAGTGGAAGTTCTACAACTAGAAGGAAAGAAAAAAGTGCATCCAGAACAGGTAGGATGTGCAGAGGCTCAGAAAGGCAGAGGTAAGGAGATGAGCTCAAATCTGTCTGACGTGCACTATTGTTTTTCAATTGGGAGGGATTTACAAGTTCCCGACTCTCTGAACTCATTTCTGGCGAGATTCTGGGGACCCAGACTCATACAGGGAGAAACTGGACTGTCTGCCATCGAGTCAGAAAGGGAGGGTGGCTCTCTCGCAGAATTGCGCACTGAAATCATTGTTTACTGAGCTGGGGCATGGGACACAGGACACTGAACAGAACTAACAGCCATCGCTGTTTGCCATGCCCTAGTCTAGTGAATCTCTGAAACCCTGCCCAGCCCAATTTACAAATCCACCCAGCTGTGTGGCGACTTTTGCATATGAATGGCCTGGCAGCTTAACCTAACAAATTGCAACTGGGTCAGAAAGTTCCAAAACTTCCAAACTTGAAGGAAAGAGGATAAATCAATTCCAAATCTTCCAAAATCCAAGTAAAGTGGAGAAATCTACAGAGCTTCCTGTAGTTCCTTCTGGGTCGCCTCAGACACTAGCTGACTTGCACATCCTTAGAGATCTGGGAACCACTGTAGCTAGAGGTCAGTGTGAGATGACACCAGATTTCAACTCCTCACATACATAAGTGACACACTCAAGAGGCAGACTCAGTGACCAATAAAGTCCCACTGAAGCAAGTCTTGTCCCATAGGGGTGTTTCCAGCACAGCAATTCTTCCATTAATACATAGTTAATCCTCACAGTCAATTGGCTTGGAGGTCAATTCCTCCCAGTGTACTAAGAGCAATCAAGGCTTTAGTACAACAAGACTGTGAACCCAACCCACAAAGGGGTGAACCAAGAGTGTCAACTTCAGGTGATTGGGGAGGCGGAGCTACTGGGCCCTAAGGACAACTAGCACACAAAGCCACAACATCAACACTGGGAAGCAGCCAAAATACAGAGACCAGGAAACATGCCACAAATAAAGGAAATGGAAGAAAGCAAATGTCTGGACATAGAGTTCAAAACCACATTTATTAGGATACTCTAGAATCTTATACAAACCGCTGACAAACTTATTGAGAACTCTGAGAAACTTAGTGAGACCTTCAAAGATCTTAATGAGAATGCCAAAAAAAAAAAAAGGAAAAGAATCAGTCAGAAATTAAGCATGCACTGTCTGAAATAAAGAATAATATACAGAAATCCAACAGCAGATTAGAGGACCCCAAGAATCAAATCCAATATCTGAAATATGAGGAAGCAAAAAGCACCCGAACAGAAAGAGAAAAAGAAAAAGAAAAAAGAGTACAAAAATGTGAAGATAGTGTAAGGAATCTCAGGGACACCTTCAAGCGTACCAACATCAGAATTACAGGAGTGCCAGAAGAAGAGACAGAGCAAGATACTGAAAACCTATTTGAAGAAATAATGACTGAAAACGTCTACCTGATTAAAGAAATGAACTTACAAGTCCAGGAAGCACACAGAACACCAAACATAAAGAATCCAGAGAGGACCACACCAAGACACATCATAATTAAAATGCCAAGGGCAAAAGACAAAGAGAGAATCTTGAAAGCCACAAGAGAAAAACAGTTAGTTATCTACAAGGGAGTACCCATAGGACTGTAGGCTGATTTCTCAACAGAAACTATGCAGGCCAAAAGGGAGTGGCAGGAAATATTCAACATGATGAATAGCAAGAACCTAAAACCAAGAGTGCTCTACCCAGCAAAGCTATCATTCAGAATTGAAGGGCAGAAAAAGAGCTTCACAGATAAGAAAAAGTTAAAGGAGATCATTACCACCAAACCAGGATTATATGAAACGCTGAAGAGTTTTCTTTAAGAAGAGGAAGAAGAATAAAAGGTAAAGATAAAAATTATGAACAAAATGATAACACATATATACCTATCAACAAATGAATCTAAAAATGAAGTGAATAAAAAAATCTGATGAAGAGAATAAACTGGTGGATTTAATAGAATTAGGGGCATAGAAAATGAATGGACTTACAATTCCTGGAGGAAAGGAGGAGTGAGGGGTGCAGGAAGAGATTGGACAAAAATTTTACACCTATGGATGAGGACAGTGGCAGGGGGGTAAAGTTATGGGGTGGGGGGGATCAAGTGGAGGGGAGCTATGAGGAGAAAAAGAGGAACATCTGTAATAAACTGAACAATAAACAAATCAACAAATAACAAGTGTTGGCGAGGATGCGGAGAAAAAGGAACCCTTGTGCACTGTA
>PVJN01014058.1:20004-47604 GCA_004026805.1 Lasiurus borealis
AAAAATGGATCTCCCATTTGACCCTGTAATCCCACTCTTAGGAATTTATCCTAAGAAATTACAAACACCAATCAGAAAGGATTTATGCACCCCTATGTTCATAGCAGCACAATTTACAATAGCTACAATTTGGAAACAGCCTAGGTGCCCATCAGCAGATGAGTGGATCAGAAAACTGTGGTACATCTACACAATGGAAATCTATGCTGCCTTTAAAAAGAAGAAATTCTTACCATTTGCAGCAACCTGGCTGGAACTGGAAAGCCTTATGCTTAGTGAAATAAGCCAGTCAATGAAGGAGAAGCTTCACATGATCTCACTCATTTATGGATAATAAAGAACATTATAAACTGGATGAACAAAAGGATAGCTACAGAGACAGTAAAGCTTCAAACAGACTGTGAAATTACAGCAGGAAGATTAAAGTTAGGTGAGTTAGATAAGAGATCAATCAAAGGACTTTTATGCATGCATATAATCAAAACCAATGAACATAGACATTGGGGGGTTGGATTATGCCTGGGAGGGAGGGGGGCAATGGGGATATATGTATAAAAATTAATAAAAATTAAATAAATAAATAAATAAATAAATAAATAAATAGACCCCAAATAGCCACAGCAATCCTGAGAAAGAAAAATAAAGTAATTAGGATCTCAATACCTGGTTTCAAGCTGTATTACAAAGTAACTGTTCTCAAAAGAGCCTGGTACTGGCACAAGAACAGATGCATAGACCAATGGAATACCAGATATCCACCCAAACCACTATGCTCAATTAATATTTGACAAAGGAGGCATGAACATACAATGGAGTCAAGACAGACTCTTCAATAAATGCTGTTGGGAAAATTGGACAGATACATGCAAAACAAAATTTAAACTAGGCCACCAACTTACACCATACACAAAAATAAATTCCAAATGGATACAGGATATAAATGTAATTAGGACACCATAAAAATACTAGAGGAATCCACAGGCAGCAAAATCTCAGACATATGCCGAAACAACTTCTTCACTGATACTGCCCTAAGGCAATGGAAGCTAAAGAGAAAATAAACAAATGGGAGTACATCCAAATAAAAAGCTTTTGCACAGCAAGAGAAACCACCAACAAAACAACAAGAAAGCTCACTGTATGGGAGAACATATTTGCAAATGTTATCACTGATAAAGGTTTAATCTCCAATATCTACAGCCAACTTATACAACTTAATAAAAGGAAGATAAAGGATCCAATAAAAAAAAATGGGCAATGGACTTAAATGGAATCTTTTTGAAATAAGACAGAAATAAGGCCAAGAGACACATGAAAACATGCTCAAAGTCACTAATTATCCGAGAGATGCAAATCAAAACAACAATGCGATACCGTCTCACACCTGTCAGAATGGCAATCATCAACAAATCAACAAATGACAAGTGCTGGCGAGGGTGCAAAGAAAAAGGAACCCTTGTGCACTGCTGGTGGGAATGCAGACTGGTGCAGACTGTGGAGAACAGTATGGAGTTTCCTAAAAAGAACTAATAATGGAATCCCATTTGGCCCAGTAATCCCACTCCTAGGAATACATTCTAAGAAACTAGAAACACCAATTTGGAAGGATATATGCACCCCTATGTTCATAGCAGCACAATTTACAATAGCTAAGATTTGGAAACAGCCTAGGTGCCCTTCAGTAGATGACTGGATCAGAAACCATGGTATGTCTACACAATGGAATACTATGCTGCCATCAAAAAGAAGAAATTCTTAGCATTTGCAGTGACCTGTTTGGAACTGGAGAGCATTATGCTAAGTGAAATAAGCCAGTCAATGAAAGAAAAATGCCACTTGATTTCACTCATTTATGGATAATAAAGAACATTATAAACTGATGGACTGAAAGATAGACACAGAGGCAGTAAAGCATCAAACAGATTGTCCAATTACAGTGGGAAGGTTAGTGAAATAGGTAAGAGATGAACTGAAGGACTTGTAAGCATGCCTATAAGCATAACCAATGGACGCCGGACACTGGAGGGTGGGGTGTGGGGGCAATGGGAATATATGTACACATGTAATACATTAATAAAAAAAATGAAGAAATAATAAATAAATGTAACCAGTAGCCAAAAAAAAAAAAAGAACAAATTCAATCTTATTTCTTTGGAGCTCCAAAGACTCAAATGCCTCTTAGAAGTTACCCAGTACTACTGGGAAGACCAAAAATCTTTAAAAGTCCATATGTCTTTTTATCAGCTGGTATTAACCTTGTAAGAACTTTTTTCTGTGCTCCAGGTAAGTCTGTGAAATTTGCTGAGATGCTTCTTGGAGTGCTTTCAAACTATAGCCATATGCATGGGGACTTACACTGGCTACTGCATAGACTTGCTTCAGGCCAACTTTGCTTCATTAATGGAACAAGCAAGATGTGACTGTATTAGATTCCTAGGGATGCTATAACAAAGTACCTCAAACTGAGTAGCTCTAAACAATAGAAATTTATTCTCTCACTATTCTGGAGAATAGAAGTCTGAAATAAATGTGTCAGCAAGGTCATGCTCCATCTAAGACTCAGTAGAATCCTTCCTTATCACTTTTTAAATTCTGGTAATGGCTGTAAATCCTGGCACTCTTGGCTTGCAACTGCATCATTTTAATTTCTGCCTCTATCCCCACTATTGGACAATAAGGCAATAAAATCCTTACTAGCCATTTGTAAACTTCCTGCCACATAAGACAAAAACCAGAAGAAGCTTATTAGACACTAGGAGTCAGACCATGTAAGGAATTGAACTGTCCTGAAGACACCTGATTGCATACCTGCATTCCATCCACATTCTAAACCCACTTACTCAGCCGCCCTGATGACAAACATTTCCCACCACTGACTGCATATAAGGATGAAACTCTAACTCTTGCATAAAAGGATGAAAGCCACTTAAAAGCCTCTAGGACAGCTGCTGCTAAAAGATTCCCATGACAGGATAAACCAGTCTTGGAAAGAGCAAGATTGCAATAAGCAGCCCACTGGTTGAAAGCAAATGTCCAAGCAACTGAGGCACACTATGAAAAAGCACACACCTTCCCAAACCTCAGCCCCAAACACCCTGTGGGATTTTGTTTTGGGGACTATGAGTCTTAGCATTGCCAGTTCTATCATTTTCAAGGGGGAGATAGCCCGGCTAGTCATGACACATTTTACCGGAAAATCCCAGCACTGGGTCCAACCAGCCTATATCAGTAGCGAGGATGCTCCCACTTATCCCTAGAGACCCAGGGACCAGGTCGCCTACATTGAAACTTTCTATTGGGGGACATCCCCTAGAATAGTTCTCAGAACACGCAAAGGGAGCAGAAACTAGGTTTAAATGCTGGCCCTGGGTTTCTCCCTCTGACTATGTTTTCAATTCCTTCCCCCTACAAATGCTCTCTTCATAAGAACACTGCAGGCAACTCAATCTCAGCCCCTCCCAGGATTCACCTGTGGTCTGCCTCTTAAAGAATCTTAAGACCCTCAGGTTATGAGATGAAATTAAACCCAAATTCCTCATTTCCTATTGCAATATAACATGGTAACAATATAAATTAGACAATCAAGAGATCTGGCCCCAGAATGGCACCCTTAATTATAACACGATTCTCCAAATGGACTTAAACTGCTGCCACCTAAGCAAATGATCTAATATTCCCTATTCTCAGGCCTTCTTTGAGCTCCACCACCACCCCAAAATCTGCTCTTCCTATTATATCCTTTATGCCTCCACCTCCAGGCCCCTTAAACCATGAGGAACTCCTAATTTAGCTTTCCCACTTTATTCCAAAGAGCAAGCAGCTGCCTTTTAATCTTTTTTTTTCACTACAAAACTGCAAATGCTTACTAACAGTACAGCTATTAGTAGATTCAGAAGTCATTATCAGCCAAGCCTTAACATGCTATCTCAAAGGAAAGAACTTGGCAGTTTTAAATCCAAGGAACTGAAGACCTGGGAAGAGGCTGTGTGGCCTACTCCTACCCTTCCCTCTTTTTCTCCAGCTTCATATGCCTATACATAATTTTCTGAAGTCTTTGGTAACTTAAAAGCTTTGGAGCATTATGAGGTTAAATGATAAACATCTAGATACTTTTAAATAATATGAAATAATAAATAAATAAACAAACATGAAATACAGAAACATTGATTGTCAGACACTTTTAAGTTCACTTAACTTCAGATTTTATTACAGAAAATCTATAAAGCAAAATTGGAACTGTTGTAATATCAGGTGTTTTGTTAAAAATGGGCTTCTTTAAAGTAAGAACATGTTTAAAATGTGTTCATAAATGTAAATCTAAGAAATGCTGATTGTTTACTTTTTGGTTATCATTGGAAAAAGAGTTCCTAAGAATTAAAAATTCTAATTAAATTAGAAAATTATATAAATTTAATGATAAAAGGCATAAAATATAAAGATACATTTTATAGGACAAGAATTGAAATTCAGTTATTCAAATTATGGTTATTTCTGAGTAGGTAAAATGTTTGTAAAATTTTAAGTTTAAATAAAAGAACCAAGTCAGGCTCCAGTCCCCATCCTCCACCTGATTTTTCTCTGGTGGACATAGAGTTGGTTTCACTATACTTTCTCTTGCCCTTGTCAAGGTGGGAGAAACCTACCTGTCCAGCTGTGCACTAAGTCTTTCATCAAGATACATCTCACCAATGCAGAAATGAAAGTTAAACCTTCTTTCTGAAGACAAGTGACCCACCCATACTACTGTTCCCCATGCAACACCTGGGTGATGGGGTCCAGTGAGTCAGGACCTAATCACCCCTGATGTCTGATAGGACTCCTTCTCTTCTAGTATTTCTAACAACCCACTCGCATCATGTCACATGTTATATCACTGGGGTTTCTGACTTTTCAATGACCCAAATCAATCCCACCCAGGTTCTCTCCTGTTGTTTAAGTCCTTAAATTGGATCCTAGACTTTCTTTATTTCCACCACTCATGAATAGTCCTTGAAACTATAATTGAAAGTTTCAACAGGTATTCCTGCTTGGTATTGAGAAATTTCTCTCTCCTTTTCAAGCCTTCTTAAAAGTCATCAAAAGCAAAAGAAAAATCTCATGTCTTCTCTACAAAAATTTACAATTTAAATCGTGTGTATGATCTTTGTGTATTTGTATGTTAAATGCAATATGTTTTCTGTCTCCAGATGGCACCACTAGGGAATATTTCTGTATTGGTCTAATTAAATACTTATATAAGTTACTTAGAATCCTATGGTCTAGACAAAATATTTAATATTAAAACTGGTTTAAAAAAAACTGGTTTAAATTTAAAGTTATTACCATAAAACTATAAATTTGTTTCACCTAGATTTACAAAAAAATTATAATATAATCTTTTGATTAAGTATATATGACAACTTCATCAAAGTTTAAATTAAAAAAAAATTAACAAAGAAATGACTGAGTTATTCCAATGGGCCCTGAAATATCTCAGGGATTCATTCTCTCTCCTAAGTTTTTAAATTAATTAGGCCTATTTAATGCACTTGAAAATTACATGAGAAACTTTGCCAAATAAGAGTATACAGCCGAAACTGGTTTTGCTCAGGGGATAGAGTATTGGCCTGGGGACTGAAAGGCCCCAGGTTTGATTCTGGTCAAGGGCATGTATCTTGGTTGCGGGCACATCCACGGTAGAAGGCATGCAGGAGGCGACTTACCGATGTCTCTCTCTCATCAATGTTTATGGCTCTCTATCCCTCTCCTTTCCTCTCTGTAGAAAATCAATAAAATCGATTTTTAAAAAGGAGTATAGATATACTTTAATTAAGATGAATATTCTAGAAATTTCAATCTGCTCTAGAAAGAAACTTATCAAGATTCGGAACAAAGTTTAAACATGAAACTCTCAGGAGTAATGATATATTGTCTGTGACACTGGATAAGCCTAGAGTAATAGTTCCCTATAGGAGGCATTTAGGAGTAATAATCCAGATATTTGTAATCCAAACATTGGTGTGTTTATGAATTGTTTCCAGTGTTCAGTACATACTTCTAATGAGCCATTTGCAATGTTTCAAAATCTTGCATAATGTTTGTTCTTTATATATTTCAAAACTTGACATTGGATCTAAGAATATAAATTCTATACAGTTTTTATGTCATTTCATAATAATTATTATTTACTAAGAAAAAATTGTTATCCTGAAGAAGATGGCTGCAGACAGGAAGACAGATTACAAGTTAGTCCGTGAGAGAGAGAACAAACAGAGAGTGTGTGGTCCCATGGGGAGTGTTTGTTTGTGAGTTGAGGAACAGCTATACTATAAGAAACTGTAGGGTATTGACAGATGGGGTTCCTCTTACCAGGCAGCCTCCACTGCTGCTGGGATCCCTTGCAGAGCAACCGGCTCTAATGCAGAGACAGCACTATCTTGAAGGGGAGAGTGGATGTTGTTGAAAGTCTGAAAATCCTGGGAGTGTACGACAATGGCAATCAGCAAACAGCTGCAAACCCGGGAACACTGATCCCCAAGTGGCACAAGCACATAGATTCTGAGAAGATCTGTATGTCCTCACAGAAAGGAGAGAGAGACCTACATAACCAGACACCCAGAGACAAGAGATCATGGGGAAACAAAGAAATAGCCCACATATGAAAGAAAAGGAAGCATCACCAGAAAAAGAAGTAAACGAAATGGAGGCAAGCAACCTGTCAGAGAAAGAATTGAGAGAAATGGTCATAAGATGGATGACAAGAATGGAAGACAAATTCGAAAATATGTGTAAGAACTAAGAGGAAATGAAGAAGAACCAAAAAGAATTGAAAAATGATATGGCTGCTATAAAGAACTCAATAGGAAGCATCAACAGTAGACTAGAAGAAGAAGAGAACCACATAGAAGACAAGGTAGAAAAAAATACCAGAGTAGAGCAGCTTCTAGAAAAAAAAAATTAAAAAGCAGGAGGAGAGCATAAGAGAACTTTCGGACAACACAAAACAAAACGACATTCACCCAATGACAGAGTCAGAAAAAGAGGAAACTGAGCAAAGAATAGAAAACTCATTTGAAGAAATAATGACAGAAAACTTCCCTGATATAGGGAAGAAAAAAAATCACACAAATCCAAGAAGCTCAATGAGTCCAAAAAAAAAAAAAAAATGAATCCCAAAAGAATGATCCCAAGGCACATTATAATTATATTGGCAAATACCAACAACAAAGTAAGAATCTTAAAAAGGATCAGAGAGAGACAGAAAGTTATCTACAAAGGATCCCCCCATCAGACTAGTGACTGATTTTTCAACAGAAACTCATCAGGCCAGAAAGGAATGGATGAAATATACAAAGTCATGCAAAGGAAGGGCCTAAATCCAAGAACAATGTACCCAGCAAGGCTATCAATCAAAATTGAGGGTGAAATCAGGAGCCTCACAGACAAAAAAAGGACTATGGGAGTTTATTACCACCAAACCAGCAATTCAAGATGCTAAAGGGTCTGCTGTAAAAAGAAGAAAAAGGAAACAAAGAAGGAACACAAGGGTAAAGAATAAAAATGGTGAAAAACAAGTACCTATAAATAATAACTTTAAATGTAAATGGATTAAATTCCCAAAACAAAAGACAAAGGGTAACTGAGTGGATAAGAAAACAAGACCCATATATCTGCTGTCTAAGGGAAATGCACCTCAGAAAAAAGACAAACACAGACTGATGGTGAAGGGATGGAAAAGGATTTAAAGGTGAATAGAAGTAAAATAAAAAGCTGGGAAAGGCCGAGATCAGTTTGGCTCAGTGGATAGAGCGTCGGCCTGCGGACTGAAAGGTCCTGAGTTCGATTCCGGTCGGGGGCATGTACCTTGTTTGCAGGCACATCTCCAGTGTGCGTTGCCCAGGAGGCGGCTGATCAATGTCTCTCTCTCATCGATGTTTCTGACTTTCTATCCTTCTCCCTTCCTCTCTGTGAAAAATAAAAAATATATTTAAAAAACGCTGGGAAAGTAATATACATATCTGCCAAATTAGATCTCAAAGTGAAGGACATAACAAGAGATAAGCAGTGAGAGTTTATAATAGTAAGGTACTAATCGAAAAAGAAGAAATAACTCTGGTAAACATATACACAGCCAATACAGGACCACCCAAATACATAAAAATACTGCTGCAGGATATCAAGGGAGAGATTAACAGCAATATAATCATAGTAGGGGACTTTAATACCCAACTATCACCATTGGACAAATTCTCTAAAGAGAAAATCAGCAAAGAAACATCAATCCTAAATGATTCACTAGAACAGATGGAATTAATTCACATCTTCAGAACATTTCACCCCTAAGCCATAGAATATACATTCTTCTCAAATGCTCATAGGTCATTTTAAAAAATAGACCATATATTGTGTCAGAGGCAAAGTTTCTACATATCCAAGAAGACAGAAATAATATCAAGCATCTTCTCAGATCTCAATGGCATAAAACTGGAAATCAACTACAATAAAAACAATTCAAAAAAATCAAATACATAGATTGATTGGTGTACCAGAGAGATCAAAGAAATAAAACAAAATCATGGCAACAAATGACAATGAAAACACAATACAAAATATATGGGACATGGCAAAAGCAGTCTCAAGAGAAAAGTTCACAAGCCTACTGCTATTAAACAATGATTGGTGTACCAGAGAGATCAAAGAAATAAAACAAAATCATGGCAACAAATGACAATGAAAACACAATACAAAATATATGGGACATGGCAAAAGCAGTCTCAAGAGAAAAGTTCACAAGCCTACTGCAAAAAACAAGAAACAATGGTAACAAATTACCTAACCCTACAACTCAAAGAGTTAGAAAGAGAACAAGAAAATGCCAGTGTAACCAGAAGGAAGGAAATAATAAAGATCAGAGCAGAGTAAATGACATAGAGACAAAACAAATAATACAAAAGATCAATGAAACCAAGAGCTGGTTCTTTGAAAGGTTAAATAAGATTGATGAACCTCTAGCCAGGCTCACTAAGAAACAGAGAGAAGATCCTAATAAACAAAATCAGAAATGAAAGAGGTGAAGTAAAAATAGACCCCACCAAAATACAAAGGAATTTTAAAAAATACTATGAATATCTCTATTCCAACAAAGTGGACAACCTGCAAGAAATGGACATATTCCTAGAAAAACACAACATTCCAAAACTCAATCAGGAAGAATCTAAATATCTCAATTGGCCAATAACTATGGAAGAAATTGAAGCAGTCATCAAAAAGCTTCCAGCAAACAAAAGCCGGAGCCACATGGCTTCACAGGAGAGTTTTACCAAACATTCAAGGAAGAAATAAAACCTATCCTCCTCAGATGATTCAAAAAATTCAAGAGGAAGGAATACTCCCAAGCTTCTTCTATGAAGCCAGCATCACCTTAATACCAAAACCAGATAAAGACAACCCAATAAAAGAGACTTACTGGCCAATATCCCATCAGCAGATGAGTGGATTAGAAAACTAAGGTATATCTACACAATGGAACACTATACTGCCATAAAAAATAAGGAATTCTTACCATTTGCAGCAACCTGGATGGAACTGAAGAGCATTATGCTAAGTGAAATAAGCCAATCAATGAAATAAAAATACCACTTGATCTCACACATTTATGGATAATAAAAAATATTATAAACTGATGAACAAAAATGTAGATACAGTGGCAGAAAAGCATCAAACAAACTTTAAAATTACAGTGGGTAGGTTAAGGAGAGGTGGGGTAGATAACAGATCAACCAAAGGACTTCTATTTATGCATATAAGCATAACCAAAGGATGCAAGACAATGTGGGTTTAGGGGATGTATGGGAGTGGGGTGGAATGGGGGGCAATGGGAAGATATGTACACATGTAATACCTGCAAATAATAATATGATACCTCACATAAAAAAGTTCAATCATGAGATTCCAGCAAAGCAGGTTTTTAAAAACCTATATAATCAATTCCTATTCTTATTGTGTTCATACAAACAATCAGGGCAAATTGAAACTAAAGTTAATACAGTAAATAAATTTATCTTAATTTGTCTCTTTTTTAAAAATATATTTTATTGATTTTTTTTTACAGAGAGGAAGAGAGAAGGATAGAGCATTAGAAACATCAATGAGAGAGAGACATAGATCAGCTGCCTCTTGCACGCGCCCTACTGGGGATGTGCCCGCAACCAAGGTATATGCCCTTGACTGGAATCGAACCTGGGACCTTTCAGTCCATAGACCGACGCTCTACCCACTGAGCCAAACCAGTTTCGGCAATTTGTCTCTTTAATAAAGTAATAAACCAGTCTTAATTTGGCTCTTTAACAAAAATGAAAATGATTTTAGGGAGAAATTTGTATTTCAATAGACTATAATACACAATTTTGGATATTAAATTCCAGTTAACTGTCTTTAAAGTCTTTTTCACCCATGAGTTAAACTAAACTAGACCTTTAATTTTTCTAGTTTTCTTAAATATTTAACTACCAGAGGCCCGGTGAACAAAATTTGTTCAGCCCAGCCTGCCCTCTTTCCAATCTGGGACCCCTTGAGGGATGTCTGACTGCCCATTTAATGGGCAGTCAGACATCCCTCTCACAATACAGGACTGCTGGCTCCTAACTGCTCGCCTGTCTGCCTTCCTGATTGCCGCTAACTGCTTCTACCTGCCAGCCTAATCACCCCCTCACCATTCCCCCTGCCAGCCTGATTGATGCCTAAATGCTCCCCTGCCAGCCTATTTGCCCCTAAGTGCCCTCCCCTGTGGGCCTGGTCATCCCTAACTGCCCTCCCCTGCATGCCTGGTCACCCTTAACTGTCCTCCCCTGCAAGCTTGATTACCCCTAACTGCCCTCCCTTGCAGGCCTAGTCCCTCCCAACTGCTCTCCCCTGCTGGCCTGATCACCCATAACTGCCCTCCCTTGCAGGCCTGGTCCCTGCCAACTGCCCTCCCCTGATGTTCATCTTTTAATGTCCATCTTATGTCCACATGGGGTCAGGATCTTTTGAACACATGGGGGCAGTCCTCTTATGTGTTGGAGTGATGGTTAATCTGCATATTATTCTTTTATTTGATAGGATAGAGTCCTGGTGCATACACGAAGGCCAGCTGATTTGCCCAGAAGGGTATCCTGCATCAGGGTGGGTGTTCCCTTAGGTCATGGGGTGGCCTGGGCAAGGGGCCTGTGGTGGTTTGCAGGCCAGCCACGCCCCCCAGTGACCCATGTCAAGGCCCTGGTATCTGGGATTCATTTATCTTTTTCAATTGAAACTTTGTTCCCTGGAGCGGAGCCACGCATTCTGCTTGCACAGCCTTTGACACTTTGTTGCCTTAAGCGGAGGCCTGGGCCAGCCAAGGTGTGTGGAAAGCTTGACTTCCTCCATTGGCAGCCTCCCTCCTGCTCTCTCTGTGGCCATAGCCATCTTGGTTGGGTTAATTTGCATACTCTCTCTGATTAGCTGGTGGGTGTGGCTGGTGGGTGTGGCTGGTGACTGTAGCAGTGGTATGGTCAATGTGCATATTACTCTTTTATTAGATAGGATAACCCTCCAAACTAATGGGTTGTTGTTTTTTTTCCTTCCACCATACCATTTGTCATAATTCTTGTCATTGTAACTTTTGACCCAATAATATAACACAGTTTGTGTCCACCAGGTTACAAGTCCTATTTCTACTCAGGAAATATCACCCCTAGACACCATCACAATTCCCTTCGGTGTCTAGGTTTCATTATGCCTTGACAGAGAGCAAGGTTTTGGGGCTCTGAAGGAAAATGCTGCCCCCTTTCAGCAGGAAGAAATTACAGAAATGATATTTTGCCTCCTTTTCTCTGAAATAATTCAATGCCAAAAATCCTGGGTGGGGATATGTTAGGCATAACTCCAGAGCAAAGACAATGGTTCAAGTACAGAAACTCACCAGGGGAGAAAGTTCTGGATGCCTAGCAAAGGGGAAAAAAGAACCTCACCATCAGAGTAACATATCCTCCCCTATCATATCATTTGTTAGGCAGCCCCCAAAAGCAGTAAGCTAGACAAGTGATGCTTTGGCTGCCTCGGGATTAGCTATTACCTCCCAAGTCACTCAGCAAGTTTCCTCAACCTTGGGTATAATTATATTCAGCATCTTAACCAAACACTGACTGTAATTAATGATTTAACATCTGCTGGGGATTTTTCTGCCACAGATATGCTACATCCTTTCTTAGGAGTCAGAGTTCTATTCAAAACGTGGAAAACCAGATCAGATGATCAACATGGATGGGATCCTGGGACATGCTTCTCACCATTTCACCTGTTCTGAAGCTGGCAGAGGTAAAGCCCTGGATCCCTCAAAGCATAGTGAAGAGGGCACCAGAAGGGGAACAATGGGTTACTAAACCAAAGGAACACCTCAGTGAGGAATCTATGTAGAACAGACCTTTACATCTTGCCTAGTAGGAATTGGGACACCTAATGCTAATGTACATAATTATACTCATTCTATTTCTTTTGGGAAGAAAGTCACATATGGGGACCTTTATGCACTGGTCCCTATTGTTCAGGAAAAGGATACAGGGATGTTTTCTGTAAAGGTTGCTGAAGTAGCTCCCTGTGATGAATGCCTGACTTTTGTCAAGTGTTCTAGTTATTATCTTTCAGTATCTAATAATTACAATATGAATTGTTCTCATAATTTTGCCTTCCCTTATGAGCTGCAGGTTGTTTGGTTTCTGATATATGGGCTGTTTATTTTTATATCCTTGCCAACAGCACCAGGGGATCTTGTCCCTTAGGGTGACTGACAGAATATAGAGACCCTTGCCCCAATTAAGTATAACTATTAACAAATAGAAAGGACAGGAATGTTAAGACTATAGGTCAATACAATCCTTAACAGTCATTTGTAAGCTTTCCACCACAGGAAAAGCTTGCTGGACACCAGGAGTCAGACCATGTAAGGAATTGAAACTTATCCAAAGACACCTGATCACACACCTGCATTCCATGCACATTCCAAATCCACTGACAGCCTCAGACCCACTGACAACAAAAGTTTCCTGCCAATGACTGCATATAAGGATGAAACTCCAGCCTCTGGGTGCTGCCATCATCAACCCAATGGCTCATTTCTGTGCAGCCTTTCCCTTGGGATATCCCACCTTCCATCCCCTTTCTTAAATAAATTCAATTTTATATCCACTGTTTGAGGATTGTATTGTCCTTAATATGACTATTAAGGATTGTATTGTCCTATAGTCTTAACATTCCTGTCCTTTCTATTTGTTAATAGTTATCTATTTGTTTGAGATGGTTATTTAGCCTGCCTGAATACTACCATGCTAACCTTCCATATTAATCTTTCACTCACATGACATTCATTCTCCCTGAGTGTCTCTGTCATCACATGGTGTTTTCCTCTTTTTAAAAGGACATCAGTCATATTGAATTAGAGCCTACCCTTGGCTTGATGACATTTACAAAGATCTTCATTCCAAATAAGGTCATATTCATGGGTACTGGAGTTTAGGACTTATTTTTGGGGGGAACACAATTCATAATAAGGACCAAATAATAACTCACCAGGGAGTGGCTTGGCCTCAGGAAGTCTACTGTTTGCTTCCTCCAACAACTTGGACTACTCTCTGTGCTTTCACAATGCAGGAATTATTTTAAAATATATTTTATTTATTTTTTACAGAGAGGAAGGGAGAAGGATAGAGAGTTAGAAACATCGATGAGAGAGAGAGACATCAATCAGCTGCCTCCTGCACGCCTCCTACTGGGAATGTTTCCGCAACCAAGGTACATGCCCTTGACCAGAATTGAACCTGGGACCTTTCAGTCCACAGACCAAAGGCTCTATCCACTGAGCCAAACCGGTTTGGGCAAAATACAGGAATTTATATTGGTAATCCTGGAAGTTTTTCTGTAGAAGGTGAGCTGGAAGAAACTACAATGCTTCACTCAGAAGCTAGATGAATCCTCACTGATTTTAACCAGCAGTTTACTTAAAATATTACCTAAATTTACAAGGATAGATCTAAAAGCAAATTAGAAAAAAAAACTTTGGTTATCTCAACTTTTGTAGCAGCCTTTTTGCTTGGAACTAGTAAGGGGAAAAGTAGTGGATGACAAGGACAGTTACATAGGTATTGGCAACAGCAACTCAGTTTTAGGAAAACATAGAGAAAGCAGACAAAAGGAAACAAGATTTCAGTGTTATCTTCTTAGATATAATTATTTAGATCCATCAATACATAATAGAGTCCCATAGTGTAAAGTAAATATGTCACTATTAAAAGCATATAGGACATTGAAAACATAATGCCAACGAGATCAAGAAAGACCAAAGGGTTGGAAACTAACTCAAAGCATAGTGGTGGAAACATATAGCTGAGAATTAGATAAATTTACACTATGTATATGTTTCTTTTCCCTTGCTATTTCTGATTGTTCTTGTGGATACTGGAGGCACATATCATGTGTTTTCTAATGATCTTCCTCATTTTTCCTCAACCCATAAAAATATCTAAGTTGTGGGTATTTCTGGAGAAGTTTCTACCTGTTATTTGCCCTCTAAGGATTCGGTACTGGTGTATGAACTAAGGGTTACCATATCTTGTGTGCTGGATGGAGTCTTATAAGGGAAAAAACACCTGAATTGGTAAATATGGTCTTCAGAATCAAAATGAACACAGAAAGAGTAACATTTGACCTGATGCTGAAAAATCACCTTAAAGAATAGTAACAAATTATAGTAACTTTAATGAAAGTTATAAAACATGCATGGCCATAGTCACCGTATCCTCTTTGCTAGCTTAAATGCAAGAACTAGAAGCTGTAATTTGAGAACTAAGAAGAAAAAAATAATTTTAAAAAGGATATATTTGTATTTTATATATGAAAGACTAATTTGACATAAAATTTTGACTTACAGATTTTTACAAGATCTGGAACAAATAAAAATTTAGTCATTTCTATAACTCTTATGCTAATCTCTTAAACTCTGCATGCACATCTCCTAAATATATTTCTGTAATATATTTTTCAGATTTAATCCTCCTCTTTAGTTAGTGAAACAAGGTTCCTCGTTGTGTTCCTCTTTGTGCTTACCTATGGAGGATTTACCTATTGTATTCCCTAGATACATATAAATTAACTTGAAGAATTTTTCCATCATGCTGTTTCAATATGTGGATGATTCACTGATAACTGGTAAGACTTTACATGTCTGTAAAGAAAATTTTGGCTTTCTTGATGTTTTTAGCTGCTGGAGAACATAAAACGAACTTAAATTGCAGTATTATCAAGTTGAAGTAATATAATTTGGACATTTTATATTGGTCAACAAACAGAAGGTAGTCTCATTCAAAAGTCAGCCTATTTACAAATGAAGCAAATTACCATAGAAAACCCTGAAGACTCCATAAACAAACTACTAGATTTAATAAATGAATTTAGCAATGTAGCAGGATACAAAATTAACGCCCAGAAATCTAGGGATTTTTTTTATACACCACCTAGGGACCCAGTGCATGAATTCATGCATCTTTAAAGGAACTGTGGGCCAAGATGCTGTGGTGAGCACAGGGGTAGATCTTGTCCAATCCACTGTTCCCTTACTCAGCCCCTCTGTTTGTGGTCGCTGGTCCCTTATCTGCCTGAAGCCCCACTCCTGCCACCACCGCTCCCATACATTGACTGTACTGGTTCTTCTTGCACCTGTTGATGGCGCAGAGCCATTGGGGCTGGCACCAGCAGTGGGTGTGAGCAGGGCCAATGTCATCAGCAGGAGTGAGTGGTGGCTGCCATGATCACCCCTCAGGAACAGGGTGAGGGGGAGAAGCCCTGAAAGCCATCGAGCCTGGTAGCTGATGCTCACACCTGCTGACAATGCCAAGTGATCAGGGCTGGTGCCAGGTGCTGGCAATAGGAATGAGTGGTGGCCCTGGTGCTGGCAGTCAGTGCCAGCAGCAGGGGCAAGCGTCCTAAGGGACCACAGAACAAGGGAGCAAAGAGTTTTCAGTAACCACCAGAGGATTGCCCAGATGACAATAACCATCACTCCGACTTGGTCTAATGCTCCTACTCACCTACTCCATCAACCCATGCCCATTATGTTACACATTCTGCCACCTGCTTCTGACACCCACGACTTTCCAAGCATGTCCCCTGGTGGTCAGCAGATGTCATAGCAACCAATTGTTCAATTGTTTGGATGATCCATTGTTCCGCTGATCTGTCTACTAATATATTAGTGTTTTATATATATAGGCAATGAACTTACAGAAAGAGAAACTAAAAATAATTACCATTTCAACAAAAAAATTAAGATTCCTATGAATTAATTTAACTAAGGAGGTAAAGGATGTGTACTTAGAAACTACAAGACATTGAAAAAAGAGATAGAGGAACATATAAACAAATGGAAAAATATACCATGTTCAAAGATTGGTAAAATCAACATCATTAATATGTTTATACTATTCAAAACAATGTATAGATTCAATCCAATCTCCATTAAAATGCCAATGGCATATTTCAAAGACCTAGAAAAAATTCTCCAAAAATTCATATAGAATAATTTTTTAAAAAAGACCCTGGAAAACTTCAACAATCTTGAGAAAGAAGAACAAAGTTGGACAAATCATAATACCAGATAAACTGTATTACAAAACCACTGTTCTTAAAAGTGCCTTGTACTGGCATAGAAACAGACAAATAGAACAATGGAACAGAAATTAGAACCCAGGGATTGATCCAAGCCATTATGCTCAATATTTATCGAAGGAGGCAAGAGCATACAATGGAGTCCAGGCACTCTCTTCAATCAATAATATTGGAAAAATTGGACAGATACATGAAAAAAATTAAGCTAGACCACTAAATTACACCATACAAAAAAGATAAACTCAAAATGGATAAAGGACTTAAATATAAGACAGGAAACTATAAAAATCTTAGAAGAATATGGCAGCCGGCAGGATGGAGGTGAGGGAGAGGAAGTGAGTGAGGGCATGAAAGGAGAGTGTGTGGATGTGGTGTGTGTGTGTGTGTGTGTGTGTGTGTGTGTAAGGGACATTTATCTCACAGGAGCAGCAGGAGCTAGCAGTCCAGGCTCTCTTGGACAAGGAGAGACTACCACCACAGGCACTCCCCAGACTACAGGACTCGGGCATGGATTCCACACCATCATGAAGGAGAAAATGACCTTCTTTTAGGAACACATCAGCACCAACACCCAGACAAGCCCTGGAACTGCCCCATAACCCAGAAGCCACTCCAGCAAAAATCCTGCTGCCCCAGCTGCAGACTCGTGGAACCTGGGACCTCCACCTCCAAAAATGCACTGCTTGGCAGCAGTAAGTGCAACATCGCCCTCCCCAGTGGTAGAACTCCGGACCACATTAGCGCTTTTCCAGTGCACAGGCAGCCAAGCACTCCACTCCTTGGGCAGCACCTTGGAGTCACTGGGAGCCCCTGCAGGTGTGATTTTTTTACAGACAAGGGTGCATGGCCCTGCAGTATAAATTCTAAATTCCCTCTTCCTGAATAACAGCCCACATTTACCCCATGGGCTCAACCTCAATGCCAGGACCCCTCAGAGCACATCAGAGCACTGTGCCAGCAAAGGATCCTCCACAAAGGAACAGGATGCCTGAGCCTATCTATCCACAGTGTGCACCTGTGAGACTCTACTGGGTGTGATTCTGCACAGACAAGGGCAGCAAGCCCTGCAGTAGAAATTCTGAATTCCCTCTTCCTGAATAACTGCTCTTATTAATCCCAGTGGCTCCACCTCAGTGCCAGAACCCCTCAGAGTGCTTCAGAGTGTTGAACCCTGCAAATGCACCTTCACAGATACAAAGTTTCAACAGACAGGCAACCTGAGCCTATTTACCCACAGGACACTCTTGGGAACCACTGTAAGATGTCCCTGGGTGCGACCTTGAACAAATAAGGGGGCACTCGCCCCCAGCAGTAGAAATTTTAAATTCATTCATTCTGGATAGACCTCAATTACATGGCTACATAGACTGGGCCCTTTGGAGTGCTTCATGTGCCTCTGGCAAACTTACTATGGGTGCTCCTCTGAACCGCACTGGCAGTAAGTGCCTATTCACCATAGATACAGCAGCAAAAGCTGAGTCTGCCCACCCCACAACTATAGAACTCTGGGCACCACAGTCACGCCTTTCCAGAGTATAGGCCCCCTGAGCCACATCACCCTAACAGATGGTTCCTTGGTGCCACTGTGAGTCCCCATAGGACACGTGAGATCTCAATTAAAGGTGCAAAATAGAAAAAGTAGGGCCACTGCCCTCCACTGATGCTGACTTCTAGACACCACAGTTGTGCTTCTCAATCTCAGAGGCCTACATCAAGAGAACCCAAATAGCTCAAATAAGGAGCTACAATAGATTAACAAGCACAGGAGAACTGAGAGAATACACCAGTAGCACCATCCCCAAAAAGAAACTGGGTAGAAAAGCAGTTGGATCTACAATTAAAACATTACAGGAAAACATGGGAATACAAAAAGGCAATCCCCAGAGGAAAGAAAAAGGGATCACTAGAAAGGGAGTTAAATGAAATTGAGGCTAGCAGCTTATCAGAGAAAGAATACAGAGTAATGTTTTTAAGTATGTTTAAAAGGCTGGATGACAAATACACACAACTCAATGAGAACTATAAGGAGCTGAATGAGAATGTCACCAACATGAAAAGAAACCAAGAGGATATGAAGAATTACATAGTTGCAATAAAGAACACAATGGAAGGCTTAAACAGTAGACTAGTAAAGACTGAGGACCACATCAGTGAATTAGAAGACAAGGTAGGAAAACACACACACACGCACGCACATACACACACACAAATACAGCAGCAACTGGAAAAAAAGACTTAAAAATCAAGAGGAGAGCCTAAGGAAGTTTTGGAACAACACAGAATGAAACAACATTTGCATAATAGATATATCAGAAGGAGGGGAAGAGAAGCAAGGTATATAAAACCTGTTTGAAGAAATAATGACAGAAAAATTCCCTGTTGTTAGCAAGAAAAATATATATATGTATATATGTCCAAGAAGTACCAAGAGTCCCAAACAAGCTGAATCTCAAAAGACCAACACTAAGACACATTATAATTAAACTGGCAAACACTAAAGACAAAGTAAGAATCTCAAAGGCTGCCAGAGAAAGACAGAATGTTACATACAAGGGTTCTCATAACAGAATATCAACTAATTTCTCAACAGAAACACACCAGACCAGAAGGGAATGGAATGATATACACTAAGTGATACAAACCAAGGGAGTGAACCCAAAAAATACCACACCCAGCAAGTCTATCTTTCAAAATTGAAGGTGAAATCAGGAGCTTCAAAGATAAAAAAAAAAAAAGTTCTAAGAGAGTTTATCACTACTAAGCCAAAAATGCAAGAAATGCTAAAGGAAATGCTGTGAAAAGAAGAAAGAGAAAAGCAAGAAGAAACAAAAACACTAAGGAAAAGTAATACAACAAACATGGACTTGTCAATAATAACATTAAAAAATGGATTAAATGCACCAATCAAAGGACATACGGTAGCTAAATGGATAAGAAAATATGACCCATATATTTTCTGTCAAAAAGAGACACACCTCAGAACAAAGGATAGACAGACTGAGAGGGAAGATATGGAAAAACATTTTTCAAACAAATGGAAATGAGAAAAAAGCTGTGGTGGCGATACTTATATCTGATAAAATAGACTTCAAAGTAAAGGCCATAACAAGAGATAAGGAAGGCTAGTTCATAATACTGAAAGGAGGAATTCAACAAGAAGATATAACTGATAAACATATATGCACCCTATTCAGGACGACCCAAATACATAAAAAAAAAAAACCTGGAAGATGTCAAAGGAGAGATCAACAACAATACAATCATAGTAGGGGAGTTTAATACACCAATGACATCACTGCATAAATCCTTTAGACAAAATATAAGCAAAGAAACAGCAATTCTAAATAACTCACTAGATCAGATGGACCCAAGTGACATCTTCAGAGCATTTTATCCCAAAGCCACAAAATATACATTCTTCTCAAATGCACATGGGACAGTTTCAAAAATAGACCATATACTGGGTCACAAGCAAAATTCCAAAAAATTCAAGAAGATTGAAATCATATCAAGCATTTTCTCAGACCACAGTGGCATAATATTACAAATAAACTAAAATAAAAACATACCAGAGAATCAAGATGGCGGCATAGGTAAACACCTACACTGCTGCCTCGCACAACAATTTCAAAACTACAACTAAAAGACAGAACGGACATCACCCAGAAACATAGGAAAACTGGCTGAGTGTAAGTTCTACAGCTAGAAGGAAAGAGAGGGGCTCACAGAAACCCAAAGGAGCTGCAAAAAGCTGAGGTACGGGGACATGCGAGCTGAGAGAGTGAGTGCTGGAGTGCCTGGCTGGCTTTCTCTGGTGGGAGGGAAATGGAGACTCCCAATGGCATTAAACCCCTTATCTTACGACACTAAACCCCAGATCTAGCCGAAACTCATAGGGGGGGTTTGGACTGTGAAAAGGGAGAGACTCACGGAAATTTAGGGGAGTCGCAAAAGATCAGAGGTATGATGGCACGCACGGCACTGTGCAGAGGACAGATTGCTGATTTTGCCGCTGGCTTTTGCAAGTGGGCTGGAGACAGACACTCCCAACTGTGCCACTTCTGACTCCACTAAGCCCCTGTTTTGGGTGAAACCCTGGAGACCTAGACTCATGTGGTCCTGGTGCACAGGGGAGCTGGAAAGGCAGCGGTCTAGAGGCACTGCAGGTGTGCGCGCACAAGGACTACTCCAGCCATTACCCAGTCACGTGAGACTCAGGGGCCGTGGAGGGTGGGGCCGACTAGAAGGCAAGGCGGTCCCTTAAGCCCTGAAACTCCACCAATCCCAAGCTCAACAGAGGCTTCTTCGGTTTTGCAAATCTGGTATCATAAAGATGAATTCAACACAGAAGTTTCCCCAGCATAGTGAAAATGCCGAGACAAGGGAAGGGATCACAAACAAAAGAAATGGAGGGAAAAAAAACGACTGGATATAGAGTTCAAAACCACACTTATAAGGTTTTTCAAGAATATGCTAGAAAAGTTGGAAAAAAATTAGTGAGACCCAAGAGGAGATGAAAAAGGATAAACTAGAGATGCAAAAGATCCAACTAGAGATGATGGATAAATTTAGTGAGTCCCAAGAGGAGATGAAAAAGGACCAATTAGAGACATTGACTGAAATAAAAAATATTATACAGAGTCCTAACAGCAGACTAGAGGAAGGCAAGAATCAAGTCAAAAATTTGAAATATAAGGAAGCAGAAAATACTCAACTGGGAAAGCAAGAAGAAAAAAGAATCCAAAAATGTGAATATAATGTAAGGAGACTCTGGGACAGCTTCAAGAGTACCAACAACAGAATTGTGGGGGTGCCAGAAGAAGAGAGAGAACAAGATACTGAAAATCTATTTCAAGAAATAATGACCGAAAACTTACCACATCTGGTAAAAGAAATAGACTTACAAGTCCAGGAAGCACACAGAACCCCATATAAAAGGAATCCAAAGAAGACGACACCAAGACATCATAATTAAAATACCAAGAGCAAAAGACAAAGAGAGAATATTAAAAGCAGCAAGAGAAAAACAGTTCATTACCTACAAGGGAGCACCCATATGACTGTCAGCTGATTTCTCAACAGAAACGTTGCAGGCCAGATGGGAGTGGCAAGAAATATTCAAGGTGATGAATAGCAAGAACCTACAACCAAAATAATCTATCCAGCAAAGCTATCATTCAGAATTGAAGGGCAGATAAAGAGCTTCACAGAAAAGAAAAGGCTAAAGGAGTTGATCAACTCCAAACCAGTATTATATGAAATGCTGAAAGGTACTGTTCTAGAAGAAAAAGGTAAAAGATAAAAAAATTATGAACAACAAATACATATATATCAACAAGTGAATCTAAAATTTAAGTGAATTAAAAATTTGATCAACAGAATAAACTGGTGAATATAATAGAATCAGGAGCACAGAAAGGGAGTGTACTGATAATTCTCAGGGGGGAAGGGATAAGGGGTGTACAGGGAGATACTGGACAAAAATCATACACCTATGGATGAGAACAATGGAAGGGAGCTAAGGGCAGAGGGAAGGGTGGCAGCTGGGTAGAGCGGTGTTATGGAGGGGAAAAAAGAGAAACAAATATAATAACCTGAATCATAAAGATTTAATTAAAAATAAAATAAAAACATACCAAAAATCCAAGCACTTGGAAGCTGAATAGCATGATATTAAACAATGGTTGGATTATCAATGAGATAAAAAAAAATTAAAAACATCCTTGAGACTAACAACAATAAAAACACAAAATGCAAATGCTATGGGACAAAATAAAAGCAGTCCTGAGAGGGAAGTTTATAACTCTACAACCTACTTAAAAAAAAAAAAAATGGTAATGAATCATCTAATTCAACAACTCAAAGAATTAGAAATAGAGCAACAAGAAAAGCTCACAGTGAACAGAAGGAAGGAAATAATAAAAATCAGAGCAGAAATGAATGATATAGATACAAAAAAAAAACACAATAAAAAGATCAACAAAACCAAGAGCTGGTTCTCTGAAAGGATAAACAAGGTTGATGAACCTGAGCCAAGCATATGAAGAACCAAAGAGAGAGGACCCAGATAAACAATATCAGAAATGATAGAGTTGAAATAACGACAGACACCACAGAAATACAAAGGATTATTAAAAAATACTATGAACAACTCTCTTCATACAAATTATACAACCTAGAGGAAATGGACACATTTTTAGAAAAGCACAACCTTCCAAAACATACTCAGAAATATTCTAAATATCTCAATACACTGATAACTATATCAGAAATTGAGGCAGGGAGGAGAGAAAATGGCGGCGGAGTAAACTGACGCGTCTGGAGCATTGTCGCTGGGCAGAAGGAGAGAGAGCGGCTGAGAGTCACACTGGGAGTGTTTGGTGGCAAGTTAAGAGCCAGTTATCCTCCAGGAGAAGGCGGGGAACTGCTGGACGGGGCTCTCCCAGCCGGGCAGCCCCACTGCCAAGGGGTTTTTCCCCCTCCCGAGCCCCCAGCACGAACGTGGAGACCGCGCCATCTTCAGAGGGAGGTAGATGTCTGCAGCCATCTGAAGCCTGCAGGTGCGCACACATCAAGCAGCTGGGGACCCGGGGACCCAGAGCTCTGCTCTCCAATCGGCAAGGACACGCAGCGGACTCAGAAATACACGGAGCACACGGTGAGGTCAGACTGCGCCTGGGATAAAAGGGAGGTCTGAAAGCTGCAGCTGGCGGAGGCATCCACCGAGCAGCCGGGGACACAGAGCACGGCTTTCCAGGCAGCGAGGAGGTGCGGGCGGCGGATTCGGAGATCCGCCCAGTGCAAGGAAGGGTCAGATTCTGCCCGGGTCGGGGTGAGGTCTCCTACCCCCGCACAACAGACGTGTACGCCTTGGGAGCCTAGCTGCGGGAAAGCTGCCTCTGAAGAGGCTCCCAGAGATGGGCAGGGCGTGATCCCTAAGTGTGGAGGCAAGCCCTCTGAGCTGTTGACAGAGGAGAGCTCTGGAAAACGACTCCCTTTTTTTTTTTCTTTCTTTCTTTTTTTCTTTCTGGGGCAGAAGGACAGCCTGGGAGTTATTACAGTGTCCTGGCTGCAAAACCCCCACAAACAGGCTTTGAGAACCACAGAGTACAAGATCTGAGCACAGCCTGGAGAGGTCCCCTGCTTTGTCTCAGAGATCAATTCTGAAACACTGCCAACTAGTGGATGAAACACAGAATAATAGTGGAAGTAAAGGAGCATCCTAATTTTTCTTCTTTTTTTTCCTTTTCCTTTTCTTCCTTTTTTTTCCTTTCTTTTCTTTATTTTATTTTATTTTTCATTTTCACATATTTTAATTAAAACACCATTTTTTTTCCTTTCCGCATCAATTAATTTTTCCTTTTTAACTATTGCATTTCTGTTTTAAACTAGTATTATTATTTAATATTAGTATTTTACTTTTTGGAAAAAAAAGTGTCATTTTGTTTTCTATTTATTTTATTTTGGGATTAGAGTTCTACATTCTATTTTCATCTTTCCTTTAGCATAATATTACTCCAACTCAACTCTACTTTTATGCCAACACCTTCCTCCTAATTGTCCTCATTTTGACGTCTTAGTTCTCTTTCCCTTTTCCAACTTTAGATTCTCCCTATTCTTTCTCTTTACCTAGTTAAAATTTCACCCCACTTATATATCTAATTTCAAATCCCCTACTACAAATCCACACAAACCTCTCTCTTCTTAGCCAAAAAGTTGTTTTTTTCTCTAAGTCCTTTTGTTGCTATTTGCCTAAAAAGTGATTATATCGATTTTTAGAAATTTCTACTGAGATTCTTTTAATTTATTCTACTTGTTTGGTTTTTTTTTTGCTTTTTGCTCGCTTTGTTTTCTACCTCTCTTTTCCCTCACCTCTCTCGATACCAGTTGCTATTTGCAGTTTACATTAAGCTCTAGGTACTGGTTGCTGGCCTTTATTGGGATTGGTGATGGTTCTATTGGAGTTGTCTCTTGACATCTATATATTGTTCCCCCTTTCTCTCTTATACGCTTTCTTTTCTCTCTGACTTTTTTTTCTTCCTCTTTCCTTCTCCTTTTTATTTTCTTATTTTCTTGTATTTTATTTTTTTGTTCATTTATTTATCTTTTTTTTTTGCTTTTTTCTCTCGCTCTCCCAATGTGATTTGGCATATCTTTCTTTTCTTTTTTCCTCATTTTCCTCTTCTTCTTTCTCTATTTACCCCTAAATTATCCTTCATTGGTGGTCACCTTATTTGTGATTATTAACATCCTAAATACATTTCTACTCAACGCATTGCGTGCTGTACCTGGTCGTGTTGTAGTCTGTGCTTCTCAATCGATGTAGGAGAGAGAACTACATAGCCAGACAACCGGAGAAGAAAGACCATGGGCAGAAAAAGAAACAGCCCACACAAGACAGAAAGGCAGGTTTCATCAGAAAAGGAAGGAAATGAAATAGAAGCAGAAACAAGCCAGCCAGAGAAAGAGTTCAGAGAAGCGATCATAAGCTGGCTTAAAAGATTGGAAGACAAATTCGACAATATGGGTAAGAGCCTAGAGGAAAGGAAGAAGAGCCAAGAGGAAGGGAAGAGGAGCCTAGAGGAAGTGAAGAAGACCCTAGAGGAAGTGAAGAAGCAGCATGAAGAAACGCAGAAGAAACTAGATGAGGTGCAGAATAAACAAGAAGAAATGAACAATGACATAAAGAACTCGATAGAAAGCATCAAAGGTAGACTAGAAGAAGCAGAGGACCGCATCAGTGAGCTCGAAGACACGGGAGGAAAAAATACCCAAGCACAGCAGCTTCTAGAAAAAAAAGTTAAAAAGCAAGAGGAGAGCCTAAGGGAACTTTGGGATAACATGAAACAAAACAACATCTGTATAATTGGGGTTCCAGAAAGAGTGGAAACTGAAGAAGGATTACAGAATGTGTTTGAAGAAATAATGACAGAAAATTTCACCAGTATAGAAAAGAAAAAAGCCACACAAATCCAAGAAGCTCACAAAGTTCTAAGCAAAATGAACCCCAACAAACCGAAACCAAGGCACATTATAATTAAATTGGCAAACACCGATGACAAAGTAAGAATCTTAAAAGCAGCCAGAGAGAAACAATAAGTTACCTACAAAGGAACTCCCATAAGACTAGCTACTGACTTGTCAACAGAAACTCGTCAGGCTAGAAGGGAATGGAATGAAATAAACAAAGTCATGCAAAGCAAGGGTCTGAATCCAAGAATACTGTACCCTGCAAGACTCTCAATCAAAATTGAAGGTGAAATCAAAAGCTTTGCAGACAAAAATGGACTGAGAGAATATATTACCACCAAACCAGCAATGCAAGAAATGATAAAGGGTCTGCTATAATAAAAAGAAAGAGGAAGCGAAGAAGGAGCTCGGGGGTAAGGACTGAAAATGACAACAGATAAGTACCTATCAATAATAACATTAAATGTAAACGGATTAAATGTTCCAATCAAAAGACATAGGGTAACCGATTGGACAAGAAAACATGATCCATAAATCTGCTGTCTGCAAGAAACCCACCTCAGGAAAAGAGATGCACACAGATTGAGGGTGAAAGGATGGAAGGTATTTCAGGCAAATGGAAATGGAAAAAAAGCTGGGGTTGCAATACTTATATCTGACAAATTAGATGTCAAAGTGAAGGACATAATAAGAGATAAAGAAGGCCACTTCATAATACTAAAGGGTACAATCCAACAAGAAGAAATAACTCTGGTAAACATATATGCACCCAATATAGGAGCACCTAAATACATAAAAAAAAAACTCTTGGAGGATATTAAGGGAGAGATTGACAGCAATACAATCATAGTAGGAGACTTTAATACCCCACTGTCACCATTGGACAGATCCTCTAAACAAAAAATCAGCAAAGAAACATCAATCCTAAATGACTCACTAGACCAGATGGAATTAACTGACATCTTCAGAGCATTTCACTCTAAAGCCACAGAATATACTTTCTTCCCCAGTGCACATGGGACATTTTCAAAGATAGATCACATATTGGATCATAAGAAAACTCTCTTCAAATTCAAAAAGATAGAAATCATATCAAGCATTTTCTCAGACCACAGTGGCATAAAACTGGAAATCAACTATAATAAAAACAATAGAAAGAAATCAAACACATGGAGACTAAACAACATGCTACTAAACAACGACTGGGTAACCAGAGAGATCAAGGAAGAAATAAAAAACATCATGGCAACAAATGACAATGACAACACAACAATCCAAAATTTATGGGACGCAGTGAAAGCAGTCTTGAGAGGGAAGTTCATAGCCCTACAAGCCTACTGCAAAAAACAGGAAACAATGGTAATAAACCACCTAAACCTACAACCCAAAGAGCTAGAAAGAGAGCAACAAGAAAAGCCCAGTGTGCTCAGAAGGAAGGAATGGGTGAAGATCAGAGCGGAGATAAACAACTTGGAGACCAAAGAAAGAATTCAAAAGATCAACAAAACAAAGAGCTGGTTCTTTGAAAGGATAAACAAGATTGATGGACCTCTATCCAGCTTCAGCAAGAAGCAAAGAGAGAAGACCCAAATAAACAAAATCAGAAATGAAAAAGGAGAAATAACAACAGACCCTGTGGAAATACGAAGGATTGTTAAAAAATACTATGAACAACTCCATTCCAACAAACTGGACAACCTTCAAGAAATGGACATTTTCCTAGATAAATATAACCTCCCAAAACTCAATGAGGAGGAAGCCAACCATCTCAATAGTCTAATAACTATGGAAGAAATTGAAGCAGTAATCAAAAAGCTTCCAGCAATTAAAAGCCCGGGATCAGATGGCTACACAGGAGAGTTTTACCAAACATTCAACGAAAAATTAAAACCTATCCTCCTCAGATTATTCAAAAACATTCAAGAAGAAGGAACACTTCCAAACACCTTCTATGAAGCCAGCATCACCCTAATACCA
>PVJN01014059.1:0-47505 GCA_004026805.1 Lasiurus borealis
GGTTGCTCATTTTCTGTATATTTTTTGTTCTATCAGTAAATTTGATTTGGTTCAAAGTTAAAATAAGCTTGGACAAAGGTCAAACATTATCTAAGATTCACATCTCTTTCTTTTTTAGTATAAAAATAATACTCATTCTTAAAAAAAGATTTAGAAAATAAAAACTTTAAATAAAATAATATTTACCCATAATCTAAAACCTTAAATGTAAATGTTGCTAATATGTTGGTCTATTCCTGAAGCAGATTGTTTTTTTTTAAGTTCTATTTGTGGTTATCTAACCTTTCTAAAATGAGGTTACATAAAGTAGGTAGTCAACTCAGCTTAGAAAAAAAGAGAAGCAAAAGCAGAAGTCATGCCAATGTTGAGTTCACATGGTAATAAGCTTGTTTTGGTTTAAAAGTTACAATTGATCGGAAAAAATGTTGTAGTGGTCAGAACAATATGGCCAAGAAATTTTTTTTTTTTAAATTTCAAATATTACCAGATCTTATCTCCCTAAGCAGTTATACTAAGAGATATAGCCCTGCCCCACTTTGGAAGTAATAGCCTAAGAAAGTCACCTTATTCTGAGGACAGAAGTTGGGATGGGGTGATAGTGGAGTCAGTGGAATTGGTGGTGATGCTTCTGGCCCTGACACGACCCACTGTGGTCATTCACTTCACAATTTGTCAAAGTTTTTAACCCATATTGCTCTTACAACAGCAATATTTAAGAACATCCTTCTCATCAGTCCCAGCATTATTAACTATCTTTCCAAAAGTCTTTACTAGCATCCTATCTAATCATATCTAATAAAAGAGTAATATACAAATTAACAATCACTCTGCTACACCCACAAACCACACCCACAAGCCACGCCTACAAGCCAATCAGGAGTGAATATGCAAATTAACCCACCCAAGATGGCTGTAGCCACAGAGAGAGCAGGAGGGAGGCTTGGGTTTCCCCAGGGATTGGAGGAAGCCAAGCTTTCTGCACATGCTGGCTGGCTAAGGCCTCCACTCCAAGCTACAAAGTTTCAATTACAGAAGATAAATAAATCTCAACAGAAATGGCTGCTGCCATGGAGTGAGTAGAAGGCTTGGCTCCGCTCCAGGTTACAAAGTTTAAGTTGTAGAAGATAAATAAATCCAAGATATCAGGGCCTCCTGGGTTGCTGGGGGGCATGGCCGCCTGCAAACCACCACAGGCCCCTCACCCACACCAACCCATGCCCCAAGGGAACCCCACCTGATCTGGAACACCCTTCAGGGCAAACCAGCTGGCTCTCACCCATGCACCAGGCCTCTATCCTATCTCATAAAAGAGTAATATGCAGATTGACCATCACTCCAACACACAAGATGACTGCCCCCATGTGGTCAAAGATCCTGCCCCCATGTGGACACAAAGATGGCCAACACAAAATAGCCATCAGGGGAGGGTAGTTGGGAAGGACCAGGCCTGCAAGAGAGGGCAGTTGTGGGCAAACAGGCCAGCAGGGGAGGGCAGTTAGGGGTGACCAGGCCCGCAGGGGAAGGTAGTTAGGGACAAAAGGCTGGCAGAGGAGTAGTTAGGCATCAATCAGACTGGCAGGGGAGTGGTTAGAGGGTGATCAGGCTGGCAGGCAAAAGTAGTTAAGGGCAATCAGGAAGGCAGGCAGGCAAGCAGTTGGGAGCCAGCGATCCTGGATTGTGAGAGGGATGTCTGACTGCTGGTTTATAAACCAGCAGTGGGACAACCCCAAGGGGTCCTAGATTGGAGAGGGTGCAGGCTGGGTTAAAGGAACCCTCTCCCTCGTGCCCCCCATGCATGAATTTCATGCACAGGGCCTCTAGTATATTAAATAACTATACATGATTTCATCTATTTTTAGTCTTATTCCATTGATCTAGTTATCTATTCCTGGCCTACTATACTATTTTTATTTCTATAATTCTGTAATATGCTTGATAGGTAGTAGGCAAGGCCTCCCCTTTTTGGTTTTCTTTTACAGGTTTATTTTGCTTATTTTTACATATTCCCTTTTCTTTATGGATTTTTTAATAGGATTCAAATTTCCATAAAACATAATTTTACTTTTTAATTAGTGTTGTACTAAAGGCATAAATTATTTTGGGGAGAATAGACATCTTTATTTAGGTTTTCTTATATGCCCTCCAGTGAGTGTTAGGATTATACCTAAGAATTTGATATGGTTATTATTGTTATAAATAAACCTATTGTTCCATTTTCTTTTCCAATTGTTTTAATGGTGTGAATAAAAACTACAGGTTATGTTATATGCTGAGTATATAACATTTGGCCATCCTGATTAAATTTTCTTGTTGGTTTTTAAAATTTGGCCCATGGGAATTTTCAGATAAATGCTTGTAGTATCTGTAAATTATGATAGTTTCATAGCTTTATTTCTTATATTCGAGTTGTTTTCCTTATTACACTGGCTGGATCCTTGAGTAAAGTTTGAACAGGTGTGTGCTTCTTGTCAATATGGGTCTGCTTCAATATTCCATCATTAGGGGATAGGATAGTGCCTGATGTGGGTCTTTGTTAGATTCCTTCATAAAGTCAAAGAAATTACATATTTATTTTATTTTACAGAAAGCTTTTTAAAAATTGTTATGGATATGTCAGATTCCCTGATTTTTCAAAATTGAGATCAAATAGTTTCTCCTCCTTTAATATTTTCATGTAGTCCATTCCATTGAAATATTCCTAATGTTGAATCAGTTTGCATTCCCAAGATAAATCCCTACTTGGTCATGCTGTATTTATTTTTTTACAGTAAAATGCTAGATTCAACATGTTACCATTTTAATATTTTGGATCCATAGTCATCCTGTTCAAAACAAGTTTTTTTTTGTTTGTTTTGTTTCTAATTATGCTCAAAGTCCATTAGTGTTAGTTGCACTACTTTTTTTTTTTACTTTTTTTTTCTGTTTGTAGTGGCCCCAACCAAATAGAAAGCCCTAAATTGGTAAGGAAATCTATTGGGCTGATGGGAAATATTTCTGTGCCTGGGAAAGGAAGAATTGGTTAAATGGTGTGAAATACAACCACGGGATTCATATCTCTGGCAAGTTATGTTTTTTCTAACAAAAATATTTGTGCACACTCATATCCTCTCTTACACTACCTTAACTCAGAATTCTGCGAATGTAACTGACTAAGGTAAGTTTCGCACAAAACCCAGTTTTGCAGACATTTTCTTTTTTCTTTTTTTTTTTTTTTTTGATGTTTTCATTATCACCTTTCAACTTACGGGGTTTTAGAGAGCTAGAAACTCTGTTGTGTGTTTTTTTTTGTTTTTGTTTTTTTGCAGAGCACAGCCTTTCTGTTTCCCCTACTTTTCACACACAGTAGTTTTGGAGATGGCTGGCTATGAATCTAATCTTGTTAGCACCGTGACCTTTATACCACAAAGTTTTAAGAACTACCTGTTAGACCACCGCCTGACACCATTAGGAAGTAAAATGCCCTGGATATATGAAGTTATCAGGCCAAACAGTATTTGCTCACTATTGATATGTATCTAACAAAACATTACACAGAATGCTTTCTACCTGCTTTCAGAGATTTGGATTAATTCTCCTTTTCATTCTGAGGTAAATAATATTTACACTTCAATTAAAGTTTAACTAAGTTTGGCAAGATGCAAGGAGTTCAAAAGTTTATGGAAGTCCAGGAACTTTCATATTTGATTTGAATTGGACACTCACTTTTTAACCTTAGCTACACTGGTCTGATTTCTTCCCACTTTAGAACTCACTTAGCCTTGAATGTAATAAAGGAATTGAGAAACTAAATGGGACACAGAAGTGATTGATAGTGACATTGTTCGTAAATGAAGAAAGATAATAATTTGCAAATAACTTACCATTCCTACAAAGAATTATTTCGGATTCTGAGTAGTAGAAGTATATTGTGACTGTATTTACTAATTTTTAATAGACAATTTCTCAACTCTCTTTTTAACCATTGACTATATAATTGTGTTCTAGTTTATGAGAATTAAGCACAAGTATCAGGTTTTATCTATAACCTTTAATGGTCATTAAAAACAAAAGACAAAACAAAAACATTCATTGTTAAGAGTAAATTCTAGATGAGAAGAAATAGTCATTAGCTGGCAAATTTAAAGCCCTAACAATGATATACAAAGAGGTCTAAGAAAAGAGAAATTATATGAGTTTTCATTTTAAAAAATGTACACTTATGTCAATTTTTATTCTTTTATGAGTAAAAAAAAAAACCCTGTCTTTGACTCTTAATTAGTAAATATTATAAAATTTTGGTAACTTAAACAGGTTTTATATTTCCACTTATCTAAAACATTTTTCTTGCTTAAATTATAACCAGAGCAATAACTGGGAGATCAAAATTCAAATACAGTTTCTTCCATCACTTGGTCCAAGGCAGAGAATATGATCTTGATCTTCAGGTGAATTTGAAACTTGACAACCAATGGGTCTGGGCTGCCTGTTCGCACTTGCACCAATGAAGCAGAGGCAGGGCTGAATCATATATGAGCATTTATTCCAAAAATGTGAGCAGTACAGGAGAGTAGCAGTGATCCACAAAAATCTGCTCTGCACCTCACCATAAGCCAGCTGCTTGTATTGGGTAGAAGGATGAAAATTACATGGGAAAGAAGGAATTACAGGCATGGGGAAATAGACAAGGTAGAATGGTTACAGGTTATAGGCAATGCAGGCTGGGTAAATGGCGGGTGCCTCTGGGACCAGATTGTGTCAGCAACAAGGTTGTTAATCTTTCCATGATGAGAGGCAGTTCTGAGAAAAGGAGAATGGACTGATTGCATTCCTAGGTTAACTCCCATGTCCTGCAGCCATACAGCTCTCAGCCAGGTTAGAATGTGCTTTCTCAAATCAAAACAGAACAATCAGGGTTAACAGAGCATGATTGCTATTTCTCATAATTATAGACGGTCCCCACTATTCCACGTCTGCGCCTGACAAATTTTCAGTGTGAAAACAAATTATTTGAGGCACAATCACGTACTCTAATCATGGTTAAATTAATCTTGTTTTGAGGAGAAAAGTTGCTATGGTATGTCACGAAACTTCTAATTGTGGGTTTAAAACTCTGAACTTCCTTAATTTAAATACTTCTCCATATTTTGTCTATTGTCAACCTACTGAGAGAAGTTTTATTTAAAAAAACAAATGTTAAAATGAAAACTCTGTACAGTATATATACCAACATAGAAAAGAAAATGTGAAAAAGCCCATATTTCTTTTCCTGGCATAATGGCATTGAATTTACCCAGGACAAGTAGTTAAATTATTTTAGTTAAAAAGTGTTTAGGTCTCTCGATGCAATTCATGCTGTTGCTTGAGATGGTCGGATTGTTGATGATGGATAGCATTTCTATATGCAGGTATCACTGGGAAGAATAATGTGGTCATAACAGACCCTTTCATGCTCTTTTAAAAATATATATATATATATATTTTATTGATTTTTTACAGAGAGGAAGGGATAGAGAGTTACATTGATGAGAGAGAAACATTGATCAGCTGCCTCCTGCACATTCCCCACTGGCTATGTGCCCGCAACCAAGACACATGGCCTTGACCGGAATCAAACCCGGGACCCTTGAGTCTACAGACCGACACTCTATCCACTGAGCCAAACTGGTTAGGGCCCTCCAATGCTCTCTATGCATGTAGATTATCCTTTGATTGCTGTGGTTATTCACAGAGCCTGTAGCTATGTACAACCCAGGCCCATAAATGCTCAATGGCTCCAGTCTTTGCTCTTTTCCTATGGCTACCTGCCAGTTGGTATGTAGGCTGCTGTGGTTTGTCATCTGTTTAATTTCTCATACAAGTTCACCCAAGAGGATCAAAAAAGTGTGTTTTGCCTACCTCCATTCTTATGGCTATTTCATTTAGTTTAATATCCTGTTGTGTTTCATATAGCCAATTCATCAAAAGCAGTGACGTATTTAGCATCTTCTTAATGATAAACCTCTCTTATGCCCAGCAAGTAATCAAGGGATGCCCTCAGTTAATGAAAGCCCTTCACTTACTTTGGTAACCTTAAAATTATTCAGTTATCATTTATGTTTCATGTTCTTATTGGATTTGAGATATTATCTGTGGGAACTATTCTGCGTTACCAAACTCACTCAGAATTGCTAGAATCCAGGAAGGCTTGTTATATTTATTTTCTTCTCCCACATTTTTTTCTTTTAAAATGTTTTAGTTTAATATATTGTAAATAAGTTGATTGCATTCCATTTACATGGTTGTATTTATATTTTTGAAAATATATTACCACCTCTCAGAAAAGAAGAGCTAATATTAATTGCATGTGCTCATTGTTTCCAGAGTCCTATTTCATGGTAACTCTGCTAGGAATGAATACTATGATTATGAATTCTGTATTGCAAATAGGCATGAAGAAGTTAATTGAACAATTCAAGGTCATATGGGTATAAGGAGTGAAGACAGGCTTTGAACGCATCAACTGTCTAACTCCAGAGTCTAGCTACTTGCTCTCTCCCCTTCTCTACCCGCATATATATATGAATGATGAACGTACTATGTGCCAGCAACTCTCCTAATGCTCTATATGTATTAACTCAATCTTCTTAATAACCTTTAGGTAAGCATAAATATCATGTGTTCTGTACAGATAAGAAAACTGAGGTATAGGGAGGTTAACTTGCTCTTGGTAACACAATTGGTGGGTAGACAAATTGGGAGCTCAAGCATTTTAGTTTCAGAATCTGCACTGTTAGTCATTATGTGATATTTTCTTTCATCAGAAAAAAAAATGCTCATAGAAAAAAGTTGCTATTTAAAGTAATAGAAACCTGTGCAAAGATATACTTGCAGAAATAGAATATAAGTTATTTTTGTTCAGAAGTATCTTTATTTTCTGCTTGCATTGTCAATGATTTTTTAATTAGCAATTTCAAATGTGGCAAAAACCTTTGAATATTTGTATTATATGATTTACACATATGTTTTGTATTCATTCCAGTTCATCATGATTGTTTTTTCTACTTCTTACATTTATATTTGGCTTATTTATTCTAAAACAGGATTCAAATAAAAGGGGATAGATATTTGGGGACTAAGGGTGATTTAAGGTGGGTGACAAATTTCAATATGGGAAGGATAAAGAAATCTCCGCTAGAAAAATAAACATGAGTTAAAACACAAGGATCTATCCACACCCATGGTCACATTCATAGTGTGTGGTCCAAATTCATACACATTTGCCCTTGATGGTGACACAATAATTCCAAATCCAGTCCTCATAATACTACGATTAATATTGCCCCATAATATTAGAACCAATAATAAACTTATCGTCATTATGTAGCCAAGGGGAACATCACAGTTTCACCTACTATGACTATTTGATTAATCCTTATCATATTCTCTATATTATCAGGTACGAGGCCTGTTTTAAATCACTAGTGTACACCCAGTTTTAATATGTGCCTAATGTGGAGCACAGAGAAGGATTTCAATACATATTAAAGGAGTGAATCAATAAATGCAGACATAATAGTAACATTTCAGTGCACATAACCCTAAACTCCTTCCCTGTGTAGCAGATAGGAATCCTGTGGCACCAAGTGTAAGTCCAGCTTGCAAGTTCATGTAACAATGCTGCTAATTTAATTCCTCCCTTGGTGTGATGGCTGAGTCAATGAGGAAGACAAATGTGAGCTGAGCTACTAGAGTCTGGGGACATTTGTTCTGTTTACTCCTTGGTTTAAAATTAAATAATCACTCCCCATCAGTAGCTTTGACCCAGTAAGTCATTTCTTCCCTCTTGACACTATTTGTTTAGTTGACTCTGAGAATACCATGCTATCCTGGGTTTTCCTGTTGCATTAGCCACTTGTTATAGAATCTTTGGCTGGTTCCCCTCCTTCTTAAGTTTTTGTATTTTCGTTGTTTAAATAGGGACTGTCTTGCCCAGCTGGTGTGGCTCAGTGGCTGAGCATCTGTCTATGAACTGTGAGGTCACAGTTGGACTCTTGGTCAGGGCAAAAGCCCGGGTTGTGGGCTCAATCCCCAGGAGGGGACATGCAGGAGGCAGCCAATCTATGATTCTCTATCATTGATGTTTCATCTTTTTCTTCCTGTCTTTCTCTCTGAAATCAATAAAAATATATATTTTAAAAATAGTGTCTATCTTTAGAAGACCTGTTAAAATTTTAATGAAGTCCTGTTTCAGTTATTTTCTTTTCTTTTAATGTCTCATTTTAGAAATATTTGCCTACTGCAAGATCACACAAATTTTCCCCAATATTGACTTCAAGACATTTTATCATTTTATAGTTTTCAATTTAGCACTTAGATCTATGGTATATTTTTTGTTGAATTTTGCATATGAGGTGAGCTATGCATCATGAATCAAAGTTCTTTTTTTTTGGTATATGAATGTCCATTTATTTCAGGACTATTTATTGAAAAGATTATACTTTCTCTGCTACAGTGCCTTTGAAACTTTGTCAAAAATCAATTATCAAAGAGAATAAAAAAACCAACTGAGAGAAAGTAGTTGGCAGTCATATATTTAATGAGAAACTTGCACTGGAATGAAAAAGGAACTCTGAAAATCCCACAGTAAGAAAACAACACAACACAAGGTGGAAAAACTAGCCAAGGGATATTCAAAAGGAAAAATAAACAGACGAAAAGATAGTCAACATCATTGGCTGTTGGAGAATGCAAATTTAAATCATGATGAGTTACCACTGCACACGTGTTAAAATGACTAAAATAATAATGACCGACAGTATGAAATGCTAGTGAGGATGTGGAATAGCCCATACATTGCTGGTGGGAATGCATTAAAGATCGGAATGTGGAGACCATGATAATATTCCTGGCTTGATTTCTTATGACAGCAACAATATATAGTTTTTCAAAAACTATTTGACTTTATAGCATGCGTTTGTCTTATTTTCAATATTAGATTAAAGAGACAAGCTATGTTAAATAGAAAGATGCAGCCCATATCGAGATAAAAGAATCAAGGCGACATTTTAGATGTGACATAAAACATAATAGCATAAGGAGAGGAATTTAGAAAATGTTAAGATTGATGATGTTTTCCTCGCACCTTACTTACTGGAATTATTTGAGGATAAATAGTTCCTTAGAGCTAGCAGGACAAACAAGATCCTTCTCTCTGCCAAATCAATGAACTTTTCATGTTCAAAAGGACTTCAGCTTTTGCCTAAACCATTTCCTCATTTTTGGTGACAGCAAATGAGTGGTTCATTTTCTTTTTTACAGTGTTATGCCCTTCAGCTAATTATAGCAAAACTGCTGCACTTGTTTGGTGAGAATATTTTCAACATTCCAGGCTGAACATTTCCCTTGTTCACAGCCAGACTACTTTAAGTTCTGAGCCTAAAGACAGCTTCCAAAACACAAGGGCTAAATAAAGTGAAAATAGGACGATGTGAGATCTTCACATGAATTGCCAGCGGTCTGTCTTGAGTTGTTTATAAATCTAACCTGCCCTTTCCAGTGCCCACTCAGGCCCGTATAATGAGAACTTTAGGATAAAGGTTCAGAACAATTCACTGAAGCTTCACAGGTCAAAGGTCAACTCGTGATTGAAAACTTTTACTTGAGACTTGATAGAATTAAGTCATGCTCTCCACAGGTCAAAAGAGTGACTGGCGTGCCGTTCACTTCCTGGTAAACATTGCCTCGTGTATGGAGAAAAAGGCATCAAGAGCATAAAATGATCATAATAAATGTCTGACACTGTCGGCATAAATAATCAGCGATCATTTCTCCTGACTGTATTGGGGGCTATTGCTGCTAAACAAAATATTTTCCAAACACAAACTTTGCTACTTAAAATTTAGTCCTAAAAATATTTTCCTGAGATTGATTTCTATTTCTACCAACGTCTCTGTGTCAGCACCCAACCAAGACTTTAGTTTATTGTCAGCACACAGATAAGATAAGGCTCATACACAGACCATATTTATTGAATTATTTTTCTATCATAGTCTCATTGAAATGCAAAATGCTTGGTGCTTAGGAAAACAGAGAGCAATTATTCCAATCTGGACTTTGCAGGGAGAATGTCAAATGAAATTTCAAGGTCTTAATGTATTAAATTGATAACTGAAAATGATGAGTTTATCAAAGATATTTTGGCTTGTTAATTACACAAACAATGCATGCTCATGACAGAAATGTTCATATTTTGTTAGGCATAAGTAACTTTGATTAACTTTCTCAACTGTAGCTTTTTTATAGTAACTCCTAATTCCAGACTCAACATCCAAAGTAGGATATAAGATGCAGCAAAAAAAAAACAAAACAAACTTTAGATTTAAAAGTCTGAGTGAGAGGTGCTTATGGGACTTTCAATTGATAATTCCTAGGAGGCCCTGAGTCTGTGGATGTGGTGGTATAGAAGAGAAACTTGGGTGAAAGAGGCAGACTTGTATCAAAAGTTATGTCAATGGGAAGAAAAGATCCACTGTGTGGAAGAATATGTACATATGAAGAAAGAAATCTTTTGGGATGGGTAGAAAAAAGTCCAAGAACAGAAGGAAAAGCAGAGGTAAGAACAGAGCAAAGCATCAAAGAAGCCAAAAGAGAAGAGAGTTCAAGGAGGAGAGATGTGTCCACAGCATCATTAGATGATGCTGAGACGTCAGGTAAGATAAGTATCCCAGAGTTTCCAATTCTTTTAGACATTAAGAGATCATGGTTGATGTGGATTGGTAGATTTCAGCAGCATGCTGTGACTGGTCAGTGACCAGCCAGAGGCAGAGAAAGGAATGATCTAGGTGCAAGGGACAAAATTCAGGGTGGAAGAGGATTTGAAACAATAGGCAACCTTAATCTTATTCCCTTAGAGATAGTCAAAGGTAAGGAAGCAATGATATTCCAGGTTCTTACCACATGATCTAACAATAATACATCTGTCCAGGTAAGCTATTCAGGTTTTCCTTGATGAAGCTTCTAAAAATAATGCAGAAGGCATAAAAAACCAATACACAATTCCTTCCTAAGAAGTGATATGACCTTACTGGGGGAGGAGAAATTCTGGAAGAAGCTTAATTTGGGAAGGCAAAGGGACAGCTTGGAAACCTTCCCCTGGGGTCCTCTTTGCTGCTGTAGACCAGGTGTGATGACCCTGGGAATAAATAGAAACCACCAAATAAAATTCATGGACATCAGAGCTTCTCCTGACAGAAGGCATTAGTTCTTCCCCAGTTTTCTCCAGTACCACCAGCAAAAAAAATACTCTCATCTATTCTTATATTTCTTTTTATTTTTGAGAGAGTTCTCAATTGGACTTACAATGAAGATACTATCTTTCCCAAAGTTCCTAAAAAGACTTTTAAAATTAACTTTAAAGCAGATACCCACTTAAAAAAGTATTTATGATTCAGACAGTTGGCACACCTGTAATAATCCACATTTTTTGATAACTAGAGGCCTGGTGCACAAGATTCATGCACTGGTGGGTGGGCATAGCCTGTGGGGATAGACCCGCTGTGGAAGTGCCGCTCACCCCAGGCAGCCCAGCCCCTGTGTTGAGTGTCTGCCCTCTGGTGCTCAGTGTGCAGCATAGTGACTGGTCTACTGGTTATTCTGGTTGTTCTGCTGTTTGGTTGCTAGACTTTTATTATATAGGATATTTATGTTATAAATAAAAAATACTGACAAAATTATAAATAATTTTGCCTTTCAATAGTTTTAATAAAAATATAATATTGAAAGGACTATAACTTGATAGCGTTTTATCTTACATGTCCTCAGTTTCTTGAATTACTGGTGGATGTCTTCTAAATAAGTTATTTCTTCAGTTTCCCTGCTACATTTTCAAATGCCCAAATTTATAGTGTGAAACCTGAGAAAGAAGACTCCTAGTAAGCAGGGCTACCGCTAATAATGGCTTTGGGAATGAGAAAAGAGAGGTGATGGTTACACAACACTGTGAATGTGCTAAGTTCCACTGAATAGTACTTTAAAGTGATTAATTATTTCTTAACTAGAGGCCTGGTGCACAAAATTTGTGCGCTTAATGGGAGTAAGGGAGTTGCCTCAGCCCGGCCTGTGCCCTCTTGCTGTCCAGGAGCCTGCAGGGAGTGGGCCTAGGCTACCAGTCTGACATCCTTAATGTTGCCCAGGAGGCAGGTGAGGCTCCCGCCACCACTGCTATGCTTGCCAGCTGTGAGCCCACCTTCTGGCTTCTGGCTGAGCAGCCCTCCCCCTTGTGGGAACACACTGACCACCAAGGGGCAGCTCCTGCATTGAGCATCTGCCCCTTGGTGGTCAGTGCACGTCATAGTGACCAGTCATTCCACCATTCAGTTGATTTGCATATTAGCCTTTTATTAAATAGGATTTTATCTCAGTGAAGATAAACACAATCAAGTTGCAGACATTTTCCATGTTTTTACTTCAAATATCACATGTGTTGGTAAACAATGCTGATACCTTTGTATTACAGTTAAAATAATTATTTTAATATCACAGTTAATTATTATTCATAAAAGCAAAAAGGCAGGAAATAAGCTTTGTGGAAATGCCTTTGCATCTATGCTCTCTGCTCAGAATATTTCCCAAAGTCTGTCTTTCTACAGAGTCCAACTCATTGGGCATTTTCTGACAGAAGCCTTCCCTATTGCCTAAAAATATGTTTCCTCTTTCTTATATTTCTATCTGCCTTAGTTTCTACCTCGTCCTCCCTGCTAAACTGGAAGCTCTTTGAAGACAAGCTCATACTCTTTTCCTCTTTGTATTTATCAATTATGTAGTACATGGCCAGTCAATGCTGCTTACATTAAAACACATTGATTTGTAGTTATTAAAATGGAATTTTTTCTTTCTCAACTGAGCTTTGCATACCATTGTTTTATTATAATTTTTTTCTTAAATGCTCCATTCATTAGGAAGAAAGAAAGTGGACATAGAAAGTTAAAATTGGACCTGGCTAGTTGGAAAGACATTTTTATTTTATTTGCCCATTGTCTTTCTTTAAGAAGCAGCATTTCTGACTGCTTTCCCATGAAATTAGCTGCTAACCACTTGTTTCTTATGTTTTTATTTTATTTTGAAGAAAAATATTTTCTTGATTTCTCTCGGGTGTCTTCTTGATCTATTCATTATAAGCAAAACAGTTCAATTTTCTAACAAATACCTATGATTGTGCAGTATCTTGTTGATGACAATCCCTGTTCTTGAAAGACCTAGACATGGTCAATATAGGTCAACTATAAAGATGTGAACTCATTTAAGGACAACAGTGAAACAATTATTCAATGCAAAGTTAAAGGCAATAAAATACATTGGTCATAACACAGTTATTTATAAAATATTTAAGACTATTTATAGAATAGTTTATGCTATATATCAAATTTTTTTCCCATGAAACAATACTTCATGCGGAATAAATCAGGATTTGGTGCCAAAATTTGAGCCTTGAGAAGTGGCTTGAGTTTAAAGATCTGGGGATAAAGACATGTGAAATGAGACATCCTGGATAGATAAGCAACGACTAACGAGGTCGTGTCAGGGGAACCAAGAAAGAAGATTCTTATTTGGAAAATGAAAAAAAGAAAATTTGCATCTCCAGAAAAAGATTAGAAAGCTCTGAGGAAGTAAAGAATCATAAAATGCAAGAAATGGAATTGCAGTTTATTCACATCTTCACTCAGGCTTGAAAAGAAAATATAGTCTTTTCATATCTCTGTAACAACAGATCTTCTTGATGATATAAACCTAAAACCTAGGAGATAAAAGAAGGAAAGTCTAAAATTTGATCTCATCCAAAAGCTAAATCCACTAACACAGTAATCTTTGGTAAAAATGAGCGAGATCTTAGAGGCTGTCTTATTCATCCTTTTCAGAAGTGGTTTTTGCAGTTTTGGGGAACATGATTGATTTGATCTCATAGAGGCTGTGGGCAGGGGTCGCCTCTGGAAACTCTCTGAACTCTGTGGAGAGTGCTGGCCTGGGCCGCCAACAGAAGGATACCCAGAGCATCTGAGCAGTGTTCAGGCATCTGCTGTGCAAGTGCGAGCTGGGGAACTCAGGGTCTGAACACCTTGGACTTGGTCAGGGCACAGTCATCTTTCTGCTGACTCAACCCCACAGTAACCTTCAGCACTAGATTACACGCTACTGAGTCTTGATTTCTGAGCTCCAAGGAGCAGCCCTCAGCCTAACTCTCAACTTTCTTCCACAAGTCCCCCTTAGGAAAGAAAAACAGGCACTTAGAGGTCTTATTTGTGACACTCAGGAAGCAGATGTAGAAGAAAGCCAAACTCATCTATTCTCTCTGCCTAATCACTTACTTATCTGCTGTGTCAAGCCCAGGTGGATAGGAGACTTTTGAGGGCATCACATCTCCTGTCCCCAGGAGGACTTCAGCCTGGAAAGGGGAAACGTAGACATTTCTTTCTGGCTTCCTCTACCTGCCCCTCTCTTTCTCTTCCCATCAGCCCTTGGAACCAAGAGGGTAAGACTTTGCTTCTTCCTCTTTCTTTCTGACTAGAAACTTTTTTTTTTTTTTTTGCAAAACTCTATGATCAATCTTGCTAGGCCAGTTTCTAAAAGTGTTCAAGGGAAAGACATAGGCATTTAGAAAATCATTTCGAAGTCTAGCTTTCAATCCAGTGTCTGCCTGCTTATTGCCTTTGGGAATACTGGTATCTTTCTTTTTTCTTTGCCTTTCTACTGCAAATCTCCTCGTTTCCCCTAAATTCACAAGTGTGTCTAAGGAAGCAAACATTCACCAGGAAATGAAAAAAGTTGTAAGCACATTTCATTTCTCAAAATGTTATATCTATTATAGTCTCATTCAATGCTAGTCTTTCTCTAACAGTACTTCTGTGCTTTATGACATTTTTCTTAAGAGAAAAGGGAAGTTTGTTTGATATTTAAACTTTTAATGCCCTTTCTTTTTTTCAATACTTTATATTTTAGAGCAGTTTTAGGTTAATAAAAAATTAAAAGTAAGTACAGAGATTTCCCATCTAATCCCTCTGCCTCTACATATGCACAATGAACTCCCACCTCCTTATCAACTTCATACCTCATTCTCTCGAATGATACATTTTTTTTTTACTGAGACTAAATATACATTAACACATCATAACCACCCAAAGTTCATAGTTTACATTAAAATTCACTCTTGGTATTGTACATTCTATGGATTTAGACAAATGTATAATAACATATATCATCATTATAATAAAGTATTTTCCTCGCCTTTTCATTATTTTCCCCATGCTTACATTTATTTATTTTTTTCCTGGGTAACTAACTTATTAGTTTTCTGATGCTATAAAAATACAATGTTTACTTTTATTTACTAAGTTGTTCATATTAATTTCTGCATCTTAAAGATAAAAACTACCTGGATTTGTGAAACTTTTGTACCATATATAGTAGCATTTACATATCTCTTTGAGCTCCATTGTGTTTATGTATTTTCTTTATGGAACTTCAGTTCACAATGGTGATTTTAATTCAAATATTTGCCTTCCAAGATGCTGGTTCCACCATGTATAATTCATATCATACCCTTTTATGGAACACTGCATGTGTTATCTGCAAAATTAAAGAGGATGTCCTTTATTTTTCCTAATAGTATTTGATTATATTTACCTACTGAGTTTTTTTTTTATAGAAAAACCTTAGGAATGTTTATAGTAATGTATCTTTCATTTTTTTCTGAACTCATTTTAGTAGTTGGTAGTTCCACTCCAGTTGTTTTTAAACACTTAAACTACAGCTATATCTTTTTGGCAGGGGAAAAAATTTAAATTTGAGGTTAAACACTGCAAACTTCAGAGTCAGTGAACCAAAAATTCGACTGTGTGACTTAATCATTTAAAAAGTGATAGACACTGTTTTGACTACGAGTACTAGTCATATCAGTGGGAAAGGACGTTTGAACTAGAAGATAGAGACTTAAACTCATTGTAATTTCTCTGCCTCTCCCTTGACGGTTTTTATCAGATTACCATGTAGAGCAACTTGCCATGCTGTGGTTACTCACCTCTAAAACTGTAAATGTCGAGAAATACCAGATATCACCTTGGACTCTGAAGTGTGATTGTTTTGGGGGTATGTGGTTTCATACCCAAGTGAATCATTCTGCCAAGAAACCTGAGAATGTCAATCCAGTCTAGACATTTCAATCTTAATAACTTTACACCAAGCATGGCAGAGGATTATATATCTTTAGAAAGAGGATGTGGGTGTAAAAGGGTACAAATATTATATACTTAAATCCACGAGACCTTGACTAGTCATTTCCTCGGCTAAGCCTTTTCATTCCTACCATTTTTATTATCACTTTTATCAATAACTGTTCATCAAGTGACCACATATCTTTTAAAATAATCTCTGTCTGTCCTATTTGGATTTCCAGCATGTACTGTGATGTCTGTATTAGTAGCTCCAGTAAAACGCTATTATTGAATGAATAATAACTTCAAAGGACTTACAGGAAAGCCAATGTAAATGCTTTCTTATACTTGTATTCAACTCCTCTTTTCCTCAGTCTTTTCTCTAATTCCTCAGGGCTTCTTGGAATTTGTCACCAATTTTCACAATATTCTTCTACTTTATCAACTGGCAGATATGACAATAGCTATGAATAATGATATAAATGTTACTGTTATTTTTAAAACAGGAAAATAAAGTTTAATTGCAAGATACTACTTAACTTTGGGGGAATACCTGGGAATATCAGTCAATTTAGCATAAATAAATTTGCTAGAGATGGTCATAGTAATTAAAATAAAAGTTTGGAAAACTGGATGATAATATTACCCCATACTAATTTTTGAAGCTATAGTCTTTAGAAGGTTTTGAGAGTTTGGAATCAGCTGGTAAATACAATTTGAATCCAATAGAATCTCATGAAACATTTAAATGAATATGATATAAAAGGATATATACCACTACAAAAAAAAAAATTAAATGTATACATTTTTTCTCTTTAGTGAGAAAGGCGATCATTCTCTGTGCAGTCAGAATAGCAAATTCTTTTGGAGTCACCAAAGGTAGAATTGCTTTGAAGGACAGATATAATGGGAGGTTCCTCTTTGCCTGGGAGAGAATTATGTGAGCCTCTTTTGGGTTTTGAGAATTGAAAAGACAAAATGCCCATGGCTTTAGCTAACCCAAATTCGGGGCTGCTATTTATGTGATACGGCCATATCGGTTGTGAAATTATAAATATTTTTATTAATGAGTATATGGCTACTTCCTGCTTTTTTGCCCTGTTTCTTTTCCTGGAAACAGTAACCATTCTTACAATCAAGCCACGAACTAGAGCATGCCCAGTGGCCTCCAGGAAGCTTCTTCCGTTCTAGGGTTTGCTTTAGTTTTGATTCATCTAGACCAGTGGTTCTCAACCTTCCTAAGGCCGCGACCCTTCCATACAGTTCTCATGTGGTGGTGACTCCCAACCATGAAATTTTGCTACTGTCATGCATCGCGATGTAAATATCTGCATTTTCTGATGGTCTTAGGCGACCCCTGTGAAAAGGTCATTCGACCCCCAAAGGGGTCTCGACCCACAGGTTGAGAACCACTGATCTAGACCCACACAATGTCACCTGCTGAGAGATTTTGAGTGTAGGTCTGCCAAGCAAAATAGGGTAGAATCCCCTTCATGGCAAACCTAAATGACTGTTTGTGCCAGCACCTAAGATAACAGGCAGAGCAAAGGACCCAGCCCCTGGCCACTATGCCAGTGTCCCCACCTCAGATACAGTTTTGCCCATTTCAACTCTAGTACTCCACTAGAGTGATGTTATTACCACCCAGTTACTCAGACATAACTACCATCGTGTTCTGAAGATACCTGTCCCCACAAAACCACAGCTTATGCCATGACTTTGGTCTACAACATACATATCCCCACAGCTTAAGCTCTACACTGCACACCTACGAAGGTACAGGGAGTAGAAAGATCTTTAATCTCAATGGTTGAAGTAACTTTGAAAAACATTCTACAATGCATTCTGCCAAGAAACTTGAGAATGTCAATCTAGTCTAGACATTTCAATCTTGGGGAGACATCTGTCCCAGTCAAGAGTGTGGAGTGCTGATAACCTGGCCCACAACTTGCTAAGGCCAATGCTTACTGTCCCACCAGAGCATCTCTGTAGCAGACAGGGCATCAAAACAGGAACAAGCCGGTCCAGACTGCACCATGACACACACAGAAGCCCTAAAGACTATGGACAAGTGAAACATTATTTCTTCCTGAACTCAACTTACATAAAATACTAAAAAATGAGCCGAAACTGGTTTTGCTCAGTGGATAGAGTGGCGGCCTGCAGACTGAAAGGTCCCAGGTTCGATTCTGGTCAAGGGCATCCCCAGTAGGGGGTGTGCAGGAGGCAGCTGATAGATGTCTCTCATCGATGTTTCTAACTCTCTATCTCTCTCCTTTCCTCTCTGTAAAAAATCAATAAGATATAATAAAAAATACTAAAAAATGAAAAAATGAACATGCTCTTATTTGAGAGAAACTTCCCCCCTCTCCCCTCTTCGTTAACATTTTATCAGCTTTCCTTTTGATGAAAAATCTCAAGAACCTGTTGCCTTTTTCTCTTTTTTTCTGGTCCAGTTTTTTCACTCTAATGCCTAAGTCTTATTGATTCTTAGCTCCTTATTTTTAATCAACTATTGTAGACAGGACAATGGTCTCCAAAAACTGTCCATGCCCCAGTTCCAGGAACTTGTGAACACATTGTATTACATGGCGGAAGGGAATTAAGGTTGTTCACCAGTTGAATGTAAGAAAGGAAGATTATTTTGGATTCTTGGTAGGCTCCATCTAATTCTCGTCCTTAGCAGAGAACCTTTCCTGGCTGCGGTCAGAGAGAGAGAGAGAGAGAGAGAGAGAGAGAGAGAGAGAGAGAGAGAGAGAGATATGATGATGAGGGATGGAATAATGGTCAGAAAGATGCTACTGAAAAAAAGATTTAGCCAAAACCGGTTTGGCTCAGTGGGTAGAGCATTGGCCTGCAGACTGAAAGGTCCCAGGTTTGATTCTGGTCAAGGGCATGTACCTTAGTTGTGGGCACATCCCCAGTAGGGGGTGTGCAGGAGGCAGCTGATTGATGATTCTCTCTCATTGATGTTTCTAACTCTCCCTCTCCCTTCCTCTCTGTAAAAAATTAATAAAATACATATAAAAAACTATTTGATTCACCATTGCTGGCTTTAATGGTGGAAGAAGTGGGCTGTGAACCAAACAATCTAAGCAATGTCTAAAAGCTGGAAAGGGCAAGGGGACAAATCCTTGCCTTGAAAGCAGGGATGGGGAACATTGGGCCTGTGGGTCATATAAGGCTCAAGAAATTATTTGGTCTGACTCTGCCGTGGGATTAGAGGTGAGTTAATTAAACGTTTGACCAAATATAGTGGGATAATATTTAAGTTCGTAATTTTGTATGGCCTGCAAATGATGTTATAATTATCCAAACCATGCTTGGCAGAAAAAAGGTTCCCCACTCCTGCTAGAAAAGAATGCAGTTCTGCCGACACCTTGATTTTTAGTCCAGTGAAACCCATGTTAAACTTCTAACCTATAGAACTATAAGATGAAATTTGTATAGTTTAAGCCATTGAAGTTTGGTAATTTGATACACTCAGCTATAGAAAACTAACATGCTAACACTCCTCCCCCCAAAAAAAACCAAAACTAAATAAGAGAAGTTTATGATAATGGCACAGCTCTCTTGGGGGCACAATTTCTGGAGCCAAAAAACAAAAAACAAAAAAAAACTCCCCCTCAATTCCCTTTCAGTTTGAGAGATTTTTGCTTCATTGTTGATCTCAGTCTGGGCTCTCACTAACAAACTTTTCTGAAGTTATTAAGAAAACCATCGGGGTGAGACATCCTTTAAGACACAACAGAGAACTCTTTGATGCTCTACAAGTCATAGCGTGAAGTTGATGCTCCTGAAAGAGAAATTCACACTTTTCTGGTCCTGTTCTAGTTCTCAACATCTATCAGGGATTGGGATTTTCCCATCACTACTGAAACTCATCTGAGGCCTTTCTAGAAGCCCATGGGCTGCGAGGCTTGGCTGCCCCTGATGACCACCTTGGAGGATCCCGTGTACAGGGTCCGCACCACAGAGCAGGGCTTACTTCAGCAGGGCTCTGGTGCCACTGAATCTGCCCCTGGAGTGTGGCCCTGGTGGAGGTGGTTGGTGTGGCGGGGTGGCCTAAAGTTGTCCCTCTGGGGTGCTGGCTCTGAGGCCCCCCAGAGGGGCAGGCCAAGGTTAAGGCTGCCTGTCCCCTGCCCCCCAGTCCCTATGCGTTAGTTACAGAGGGATCACTCCTATGTTACAGGGCAGCTGTCAGGGTCCAATGAGAAGAACGGGGAAAGCACCGTTTAAGCTGTAAAAGAGCATCTGTGAGAAAGTTGTTATACATATGGCCATTTTCATCCTACATTAGATATTTAACTCTTGTAGGTCACTACTTCTTAGAGGTAATGACTGACTTATTACTACTTTTTTGATATTATAGGTAATAACAATGCCATTTACAAGAATCCTAGGAGCTACATGATAGGTAAAGCATAGTTAAAAAAAAATCAGTGACTGCTTGGAAGAAATTTTCATACCTTCTAACATTCATAAAATCTATAATGCATGAAGTTTTTAAGATGCATTTTTTTTAACCAAAGGGAGTGAAATGAAGGAAAATGAAAAGGAGGAGGAAGAGAAAAGGAAGAGCAAAGCTTCCTCTGTTCTTTCTTAATTACATCTTTGAATTTTGTATTATGGATACCCCTTTGGATCCTTACAGGTGATAGTGTCTGAGAAGGAAAAGGATCAGGGGACATAGATTTGGAAAGCTAAAAGTTTTCTTTTAATCATCCGCTTCAAGCTCTTTATTTTACAGTTGAAGAAACTGAGACGCAGAAATGAGACAGGGATAGCATAGGAATTCAAAATCTGATATTGACAGATGAACTTTTTGCTAAAGGCTTTGCAGTTATCTTTTGATATATTGTTCTTCTAGAAAATCAGACACTGCTGCTTCTGTTTCTTATAATGGTATCTTTATTTCCTAGGGAGTCTCTCCAATGTGACAGGAAGTGCTTTTCCGAAAGCGATGAATAATGGCCTCTATGCTTTGTCAGGCGCTGTAACTACAATGCAGGGAACAATACCCCAGTTCCCTAGTGGAGTTAATGAGCCTCCCAAGGCTACTAATTTGCTATGATGGAGTAGTTCAGAATTCAGGAAGATTAGATTCTTCTTTATTATATCAGTGCTCCTTTATTTTGTTAACCTAATGCCCCTGACATTTCCTGGCATTATACTTCTTTCCTTCCTTCTTTCCCCGATGTCCTTAAATGACTCCTATATGTTTTACCAGCTTTACCTCTCACCCCTTAATTTGCTTTTTTGGCTGTTTTCCATAAGCCGACATTCCGAGTGTCAGGGACTTCTCTGCTAGACAAATTCAAATGTCTTTTCTTAATTTTCTTCTTGATTTCTTTGTCATTAAATTAAACAGGTTTGGCTATTGCCCTTCTTTCATCACTTGAATTCTGTAATCCTAAACAACAAGCATCCTGACCACCCCTCTAATTACACTTCATCCTTCCGTCCCTTTCCTGCTCACTGGTTTTCTCACGCTTTTCTTTCAACACACTTATCGATGGTGATGGCCTGAATGATCACATCCATGTTGATGATCCCCAAATCTTGGTGTCTAGTCTTGATCTCTAATGAATATTGTAATTTATGATTTCAGTGATTCTTCTCTTAGATCTCCTGCCATATCCTAATTTGACATATCTAACACTAAAATCATCATCCCCTTTTCAGTACTTGATTAAAAAAATAAAAGTAAAATTTCTAAATTTTTGCACTTCAAACATGTAGTTAATTTTGCTCCTACTTTAAAAACACATTTGAAGAACTATGAATAATTTATTTTTTTCTGAGTTTTCTTAGTGAATGCCTTTATTTATGTACATGCTGTCATCAGATATAGAATGTGTCCATTCACCCAACAACCCACCATCACTGGCTAATTTTCCTCCAGACAAACCTACATGGAAGTGCTCTGTACAAGCAACCTTCATTGCCAAGTTTTACTGGATGAAGTATACGAAGTCTTCTTGAGTATACTAAGTAGTTCCACTTGGTAGCGATGCTAGTCTTCACCTGCTTTTAACCTGACTTTATTCTAAATTAAGCATCACACACTCAATATTTCTGTTACAAAGGCTGAGAACAGTAATAGTGAGAGACCAGCCTGTCCTTTGTTCTTAATTGGGTTGGGAACCACTCAGGAACAAAAAAAAACACAGAGAAAAATGTCCCCTCACAATGCTAGTTTATTTAATAGTTTTCTGATACCAAGGTCATCCTCACTTATGAGAACTATCTCTCTTTATAAAAGCCTAAGTGACCAAATGTCCAAACAACTGAATGACGGTTTGACCGGTCTCTATGACATGCTCTGACCACCAGGAGGCAGATACTCAATGCAAAAGCTGCCCCCTGGTGGTCAGTGTACTCCACTGCAAGAGTGCCACTTAGCTGACTGACAGGCGCCAGACACTGGGCTCATGGCACCACTAGCCTCTCCCACCTCCATAGCAGCACGCTACTGAGGGGGAACAGTAGGGATCAGGCCAAAACTGGCAGTCTGACATCCCCCCAGGGATTGTAGATCGCAAAAGAGTGCAGGCCAGGCTGAGGGACCCCACCAGTGCATGAATCTGTGCCCGGGCCCCTAGTTAATTCATAACATCTAGTTGTCATTTCTAAATTTTGCCAAAGAGTTGCTTCCCTTTATATAGTACAGCTTCCAACAACGTAGCATTTGGCTGCTCTACTCAGAGAAGCCAGTTTCCATGCCAAATGTATGCATCGTTCTATGGAATTTATAACTGCAATCCTTTTTTTAAAGAGCCAAGTATGGATAATCATTTCAGGGGATAGATTTCTATATTGTAACCCTAAAAAAATGTTAGTAATCTATTATTTTTTCCTATGGATTTTAAATCCTATTGTTTCATAAGCACACCAGTTCTTCAACTTATGGATTCATTTATCTGAGAAATATTGAGCTACTACTACGAGATGCCAGGTCCTTTGGTGCTGAGAATAAAATGTTAACCATGATAGACACAGACTCTGTCTTCATAAAGTGAGTAGTATCATGATGAGCGAAGTACAGAGTTCTGTGGGCGCATATGATATTAATATTACTATCTCAATCCAATCCACTACCTGTTGGCAGTGAGATCGAAATAAAGTTGCTTAACCTCTCGAAGACTCATTTCCTCCTATGTAAAATTGGGGCCAATAATAATACCTGCTTCACAGATTTGTTATGAGGATTAATTTTTTTAAAAAGTACTCAGGACAGTGCTTAACACATAATAAGCACCCAATAAATGTTAACTGCAATAATAAAATAACATGAATTTTATGTTACAGCACCGTTTTACTGTGTTCATTTTCTTTTCAACAACCTCAAATTATTTTTTTTTTCTTATTTCTCAACAGCAGTAATTTTTACTTCTGACTCAGTGCTAATAAAGCTTCAAAATGACCCTTTATTAAATTCCTCGGGCATTCTTTTACTCAACAAATATTTATTGGGTGCCCACTCTAAACCAGACCCTGTGTCAGACACTAAGAATAGAATAGGATCCTTACCCTGAGGGGGCATATAGTTTCCTCAGACAGATGGGCATTGAACAGATCATCCATGAAGAAGTGTAAGATGACAAACTGTCTCAACACGTGCATAAAAACATGTAAAGATAAAAGATAATTGTCTTTTATTAGAGGAAAGGCAACGAAGATTCAAGCTATGAAACTGAAAAAAAAAAAAACCAAAAACCAAAAAACTCATTCCAATGTCATGCAAATGTTATGCTTCCTTCGGGAATCCCAGATCCTAAAACAAGCAGAGAAAAGATTAACCTTAAAACCCCAGAATACTGTGTTTCTAATCACCTTCCGCCTCCTTGCTCTGTGAAGTAACTGACAAAAATACTATTTATTACAATTTTAAAATGGGGTATGTCATACATTGGCATTTCAAATAGGGTCATTTTCTTTAGAATGGTACTTACGCTAAACACTATTTATTACAAATGCACTGTTCTATTTCAATCTAATAAAGTAATCTGCAGCATGCATGTTTGTTTATTTTGCCAGTGAAGAAAAGTAGGTACATTGAGGAATATGCTGATATGTTATTTAATTTATTTCTAGGCCCTCGTGCAAAGTCCTTAAGGATGTGCACACTGGAATCTGTCTTAGTTGCAAGACCTGAGCTGATTATTTAAATTTTTAGTGCCCCAGTGTCTTCATTACTAAAGCGGGGTTAATAATAGTATCTTTCTCAAATGGTTAGACTAGAATATGGCACATACTGAAAACTCAATAATACTATTGATTAAATGTTAGCTACAGGTTCTGGCTAAGTTTAAATAGAGAAAAAATGAACTATTTGAGACCACGATTTAGAGTGACCAGCTTGCCTGACTTGGGTCTTTCAGTGCTCACGGGACAGTCTCAGACACACGGGATAGTTGGTTACACTGTCTAAATTCACATATATAGTAGACCCACAGGGACCGTGCCCTGGTTACATGACCCCACTAATCTGACATAGGGCGGACTCCTATCTAAATCACATGGATCCATGATGAGTTGAGAATCATGATAAATGTAACTTGGAGTCCCTAAGGTTCTTGAAGTTTTGTTCTTGAATTTTGAATTGTTCTTTAGTGTTGTTCATCGCCCACAGAGAAATGCATGGATCCTCAAGCATATCTGAACCAGTCACAGGGGAGACTTGCCTTTTGAGTCTTGTTAAGTGTGTAACCTCCTGATTTGATTCTACTTCTTAAAAAATGGATGAAAAAGAATAGAAGTTAGCTCTCCTTGTTTAACGGGTGCTTAAACAAAAAAGAGAAAAATTGAGGTGAGAGAACCACTAGGTTGATCCTAACTAGTGCTAAGAGCAGTAGCGGCATAGTAGGTAGAACAATAGAATGAGGAACAATGCTAACATCAATGCCTAAATTCTAGCATTCTGGTTCATTTTTCTCCGTATTTATTTCTTATTCTCCTCTTGGAAGGTCTGCATATTATCCAAGTGTCTTTTCATCTCATAAATCTTGAACCTGTTATGTTCACATAAATGTCTAGCAAATGTTAGGTTCTCACCAAAATAAAATGTTGAATTGAATATCCGTTAAGGCTGATGAGATTTTTTAAAAAAAAAATATGCTATTTTTTATACTTTCAATTCAGTACCTCTTGCAAAATTACAGAGCTGTTTAAAGAGAATTGGAAAGTCCCAGGGTTAGCTGTCACACAGATGAATTTTCAGGTTGACGTTCATTCGCTCTAACGTTGTAGGCACCCGTTACAGATCTAGCTTTGAGACATGACATTGCCAGTTTCCTGAGCTCACACTTCGCTATGGACACAGTTATTGCCAATTGTTGTAATGCTGATCAAGGCAGCTACTGTATTTAGCAGCTGTTCCAGTAAATCATTCTCCAGCTGTCTGGGAGTCACAGCCCATAGTCTCAAATAGATATATCTGTCATCAGTTTTATTAGCTTCAGGTTATATGTGTCATCTGTTTGGGGTGGAGTAACTGGTATGGGAAAATGTTTTTCTCAAAATGTAGTTTTTAAAAGACACGCGATTCCCATTTTGCTTTTGTTATACAAAATGCTGAATTTGGAAACAGTTTTGTATTTTAACTGTATAACCCATCACATTCTTTTTATTTTGGATGCCTGAGATATTAGAGATGTGCAGAGGCCTGTGTGCCCTGAATCATTCCCTAGTTGCCCCCTGAGCATGTGCTCTGTGGAAGACTGCTACGGAGGCTGGGTGACCCTTGAGCCGTCAGGGAAACTACTAGATGAATCCATGGGAGAACGTGGCTTTACCTCTGCAGCAAAACAGCTTGCAATCTCTCTTCCTTCCTAACGCCTTTCCTAATTTGGTTTTGGGACACCCCAAGGGTATACTGAGTTTGTATCTATAGAGGAGACTGTCCCAGAAATGCTGCCTTTCAACGGTTTAGGGCAGAGAAGCAAGGAATAAAGGGTGGGGGTCCCCGGTACTTCACCATGTTGAGAAACATGGATCAAAAGATGTTATGTATTATCATGTAATTCATTTTTAGGAGAATTATTTTATTTTTAAGATCTAAATTAGTTGCTCCCTGTTTTCCTATATAACATATGCTCCCACCACAAGGCTTGAATGTAATCATAGGATTACTGATCTTTCTCCATTCCTAAATAAGTCCCTTGAGAAGAGGAGGGTTAGTTTTTCTAGCACCAGTGATGGTAGTGCAGTGGCAGGATTCCAATAAATGTTTATATAATGAATAATATTTCATCTTTATCTTCTCAGAAGACTGATCATCTCTGTATAGAGGAAACCTCAACAGAATATACCTTTAATATGGCCATTTTCCCTACACACATATTTACTTTAAATAATATTATGTAAATGCTCCACAAAATAAGAATTTGAAAAAAAAATGATTCACACTTAGTATATTATTTTCACAAAGTTTGCCTTTAACTCTTTGACAAGCTGATACCAATCTGAAGGGAAAATTAGTTGTTATAAGGGGATGTGAGTAAGGTGATATTTCCTAACTTGCTATAAGAGTTGTATTGCACAAGAAATAACACTTAAGAAATGTCAAAATAAAAATTTAGAGGAGTGAAATGATATGAGAAATTTCAAGAAACTGTTTAAAAAGAGATGACGTGGATTAAAAAACTAGTACATCTATGTAATAGAATACTATGCTGCCGTAAAGAAAAAGGATTCTTACCATTTGCAACAGCATGGATAGAACTGGAGAGTATTATACTAAGTGAAATAAGCCAGTTAGAGAAATATAAATATCACATGATCTCACTCATTTGTGGAATGTAATGAGCAACATAAACAGATGAACTGATCTAGAGGCAGAGAAGCATTGATCAGATCATCAAACCTCAGAGGGAAAGTTGGGGAAGGCAAGAGTAAGGGGAAGAGATCAACCAAAGGATTTGTTTGCATGTATATAAGCCTAACCAATGGACATAGACACCAGGAGGGTGAGGCAGGAGTGGGAGGTATGGGGAGCTAATGGGAGGGGGGGGGTAAAGACACATATGTAATGCCTTAATGATTCCAGTGGTCGGCAAACTCATTTGTCAACAGAGCCAACTATCAACAGTACAACGATTGAAATTCCTTTTGAGAGCCAAATTTTTTAAACTTAAATTACGTATATAGGTAGGTACATTGTTATTAACTTAATTAGGGTACTCCTAAGCTGGCCTTTGCTAAAAACTCAAGTGGCCAAAGAGTTGCATGTAGCTCGAGAGTCGCAGTTTGCCGACCATTGGCTTAATCAATAAAGAAAAAAAGAAAAAAGAAGATGAAAATGATTAATATTGGAGGGAGGATACAACACAATTCAGTGGGGGACAGGATAATCTTTTCAACAAAGATCCTGGAATACCTGGATGTCCAGATGCAAAAGAATGCAGTTGGACCCTTACCACACATCATGCACAAAATTAAGTGGGTCAAATACATAAATGTAATAACTAACACTATAAAATTCTTCCAAGAAAATAGAGGCCAAATCTTTATGACTTTGGATTTGGCAATGGCTTCTTAGATATGACACCAAAAGCACAAACAGCAAAAGAAATAAGTAGACCAATTGGACTTCAACAAAATTAAAAACTTGTGCATCAAAGGACACTATCAAGAAAGACCCACAGAATGGAAGAGAATATTTGCGAATCATGTATCTGATAAGAGTTGAGAAGTCAAAATATATAAAGAACTCTTAATACAAGAATAAACATGGGCAAAGAATTTGAACAGAATTTCTCCAAAGAAGATATACAAATAGCCAATAAACTCATGAAAAGATACTGAACATCATTATTCATTAAGGAAATGAAAATTGAAACTACAATAATATATCCTTCATACCTACTGAGATGGCTATGGTAAAAAAGAACAACAATAATGCGTTGGCAAGGATATGGAGAAGTTGGAACCCTCACACATTGCTGATGGGAATGTAAAATGGTATAGTCCATTGTGAAGCATAGTTAGCATAGACCCATCCATTTTACTTCTAGATGTAGACCCAAGAGAATTGAAAACATCTGTCCACACAAAAACTTGTACATGAATGTTCATAGTGTAGCATTGTTCAAATTAGCCAAAAAGTTAAAGCAATCCATCTGTCCATGAGTGGAATGGAATACTGATAAATGCTACAACATGGATGAAAACATTACTCTAAATAAAAGAAGTTAACCCCATTCCATTTATATGAAATGTGCAGAATAGACAGATCTTCAGAGGGAGAAAGTATGAATGATTTTGTAAGAGCTGGCAAGAGGGGGAATGGAGATTGACTGCTAATGAATATAGGATTTCTTTTCGGGGTGCTGAAAATGTTCTGGAATTTAGTATTGATAGTTTCATAAACTTGTGAATTCACTAAAAACCACTCAATTATAGGATTTTAAGTGGTAAATTCTATTTCAATTTTTTAAAAAGGCACCTGTTTCACAGGGTTGTAAAACTAAATGAAAATATATAAAATGTGCAGGGCTATTATTCAATCAATACTAATTTTCATTTTTAAAATAAAAATGGATTGAATAGGAAATATAAATTTTATTCATTTTTGAAAATTAAAAATAATTGCAGTTTACATAAGTTATATGGAAAATAAATGCAAGTGTGTTAAAACTTTTTTTAATCAAAAGCCATCCACAGAGCTTATGTGCCAATGGTAAGACAAATGCAGTTACATGAGTGCATTGAGCTGTTTATGCCCCTTAAAAATATCTCCATAATAGCCTAGCTAGTTTGACTGACTCAGTGGAAAGAGCATCAGCCCACAGACTGAAGGGTCCCAGGGTTTGATTCTGGTCAAGCTGCAGGCTCAGTCCTGCTGGGGTATGTGTGGGAAGCAACCAATCGATGTGTCTCTCACATCGATGTTTCTCTCTGTGTGTCTCTCCCTCTCCCTTCTTCCACTCTCTCTAAAAATCAATGGGAAGATATCCTCAGGTGAGGATTGACAAGACAAACAAACAAACGAAAACCTCCACAATAGCAAACACAGGTGATTGGCCTAGAGATGGACACCACACCCCACCCAACTACGGAATTACCATTATGATTAATATTTTGGTTGCTCCATCTCACAATAGATATTATTAAAAACACAATGCAATTGCAAATAATTATGTCAGGGTTTCATGTCATTATGAATAGAGTCACCACCTGTAGCCAAAAAAAAAATGTTTTAAGTTATTAGGCAAATCATGAGTGCAATAGGTAGTGGTGAGCATTTAACTTTTAATAGTGGCAACACAACTTGTAAAAGTCACATTATGTCATAAGAGGTGTAGCCACTAATTGTTTATGGTTCTGCATTCCTGAAAAATGCTCCTGCTGTGTGAAATGTTTAACGTGTCCTGGCCCAAAGGAGAGTGTAATATTTTTGATGGCAAGTTGATTCTATACAAAAATGGGTAAGAAATACAGTTCCTGTGTCATCTCATCAATGTTATGACGAGATGACATTGAATGAAACATCATTCAAGGAACTGCTGAATATAATGTTTTTATTCTCTAAATTACTTTTCTAAAATCAACAAAACCAATTAAGTTCATGATACACAAAAGTTAGACATTTCCACAAATTTTTTTGTTAGACTTCAAAATCCCTAAAACAAGCATGTCAAACTCAAAGGCTGACACTGACACAGGCCAAATAAACAAGGTTTAAGTTGATGTGGGCCGCAAAAGCTTCAATTTTCATAGAAATGCAGATTCATTTTGATAGAGACATGCTGAGTACAAAGGGCTGAAATAAATGAGAAATCGTTAACATAAAAATAATAGAACATTTTAATAAAAAGTATTATTTTTTCTTGAACATTAACTTACCAGACACTGAATAATGCACAAATTGATAAGCAAATAAACCTATTTTTCTTGTTCTCCGAGTGAAATATTTCCTGTTGCGCACACCAAACAAGTCAGTACGGGACTAATGACGTGGCAATCGGCTGCTAAAATATTCACTCTGGAATTAGCGGAGAGAAATGGTCTGCCTGCGCGTAAGGGAAATGAATGCAACACAATTATAGTAATCAGTCATTAGCGAACGTTGTAGTTCGTTATTAATAATTATGTACAGGATATTGTACAAATTAAGTTATGAAACTTTTATGAAAACATTTCTTACATACCACTATATTGGTTGGGCTGCAAAAATATTTCTTGTTAGCTGCATGCAACCTGCGGGCTGTGAGTTTGACATGCTTGCCTTAAAACACAAGTAATAAGGTTTTAAGTTCCTGTTAGTTTTCCATCCAGATCCCCCTGACCAGCTGCTGCACCCAGCTGCACCCACCCCCTGAAGCACCAAGTATTGGCTGCATGGCTCACTGCTTCCCTTTCTCCTTAACATTTTCCCGTCCTGTGGAAGCCATATCCTCCCTACTGCCCACCCTAATAGCAGCCAGACTTCTTGCCTCTGTGACTCAATCCCTGCTCCCCGGTCACCATGGACCAGGCTGAGGGTGGGTCCAGCTGCCGCTTGACTCCTGTTTAGCTCCTCATCCTGTCCTCTCCTACTTCTCACATCCCTTCTCCTGAGAGCACTCCCTCTATGAAAGCCCTGAGGAATGTGACTTAAGACAGGATGAAAAATAGTTTTCCCCTTGCGAATATTTCAGGAATAATAATTGCTTATGAAATATCATTTTAAAAATTATACCCAGCAGGTCCTTTCGGTTTGAAGTAATTTTGTTAGATTTTAAGATGTGAACTGAAATCATGGAAAATCTGAATCAGAAGTAAAAATGCCAGTGGAGTATTTAAGAAATTAAACTAACTTTCCCTGTATTCATTGCTTTCAGATCTTGCCCAGGTTTCCTCTGACCCTCTCAAGTCTTGTTTGCTGGGGTAATGCCTTTTCTTCAGGGGTCAGTTTGTCCATTCAAAACCCCTGAATTTAGATTAAGTGTCTCCTGTATGTGCTTTCAGAGTACCTAACTCTCAGACTCATCATATTCCATGGTGATTTCCTGCTCACTCCTCTCACCCTAGGTAAATCTGTAGGTTTTCTGGATGTGAGGCAAGGATCATGTCTTCTTCTTTATGCTGTTTCCACTACTCGGTATTTATTTGTTGCAAGTATGCATCCTATATGACTATTGAGTGAATATTATACTGTGCCATTAGTGAAAGAACCTGGCTTCAGCATGTAAACTAAATTATATAGTTCATCTTGAATGTCAAGTAATATACCAAATTTGTTTTTGCCATCTGCAAAAAGGGGCATTGTAGCTGAGAAAACTTATGAGTGATTGAACCAACAATTAAATATAACACGAATGTAAGTTTTAGGAAATTTAACTTCAACAATAAAATGTTCAATATTAACTCAATTCAACACATTTTGTTACTTAATATTTTACCAGCATGTTCTGCAATTTCATGGGAAATATGGATTATTATTGAAAAATTACAAATAATATAAAACATGTTAATATGAAGAACTTATGGCGCAAACAAGTACTTATTGGGATTGATGGGTTCAATTGGAGTAAGTAGAGAATAGGTTTTTCAATTAAATATGATGATGAAGAGGAAGTATGAATTTGATATATTCAGGAAATCATAAGGAAATTGGTATAGCCCTAGCTGGTGATTCAGTTGGTTGGTGCATTGTCCTGTATGCTCAAAGGTTGTAAGTTTGATTCCTGGTCAGGGTACATGTGGAAGGCAACTGATGGATATTTCTATCACATAGATGTCTCTCTCTCTCTTTCTCTCTAAGTGGTCTGATTGGAGTGGAGGCATATGTTGAGAAATGGGTAAGATACAATCAGAAAGTAAAATTAATTTATTTGATAGAGTATCTTATGATACCTATTTCAAATTGATTTAATGGACAAGGATCAATTATATTCTTGAGAAGGGAAGTGGCATATGTATTCAGAACAAAGAATGAAGTATTTTCAGAACAAAACTTGTGGTAGCATTTCAGGGGATGGAGAAATTTGAGGTAAGTCTGAAAATTAGGAGCTATTATATTAAGGTTAGAATTGGCCTATAAAGAACTTATAGATGAAATTATGAAAGTGGGGTTTATTTATATACTAGGGGCCTAGTGCATGAAATTCATGCACTGGAGAGGGATCCTTTAGCCCAGCATGCCCCCTCTCACATATTGGGATCCCTCAGGGGATGTCCTACTGATGGCTTAGGCCCGCTCCCTGTTGGAGCAGTCTGGCCTCCCTTTGTGGGAGGTGACCAGGCTGATCAGGGGAAGGTGCCAGCCCCATCACCCCGCTACTGCAGCCACTGCCAGTCACCGCAGCCACCAAGGTATTTTCATCAATATGGACTCCAGTCCCTTCACAATGAAAAAATGACAACTTTCATTAGGCATTTTTTAAGATGTGCCTTTCATAAGATATGACATTTCTTTCTTTATTTTTCTTTATATCCTCACCTGAGGATATGTTTCCATTGATTTTTTTCCCCTTCCCTCTGATTCCAGGCTCAGCCACTTGCCAAGCCTATAGCCGCCACCTCAGGCTGTAGACTTGGGAAGCAGGTACCCCTCCATCTCCACCCCCACTTTTCTGATGGCAGGCTTGGCCCCTTCCCAAGCCTACAGCCTCCAAGGGATGGCCGGCTGGGAGTGACCTGGGTGCAGAGGAGGTTCCCACGACCCAGGTATGTATGCAAATTAACTGCCATCTTTATTGAAGTAATTTGCATACTTACTCTGATTGGCTGTGGGCGTAGAGGAGGTACAGTCAATTTACATGTTTCTCTATTATTAGGAAAGATGTGCAAGTAAGTAAATAAGCTTTTATCCACAGACCACTAGAAAATTCCATCGAGTTTCTTCTGTCCAATATTTAAAACTATGTTAGCAATTAATGGGGACTCTGTGTAAATCTCTTGTTTTCTGAATCCTCCTCCCCAGGAGAACTAAAAGGTGTTTATCATAATTGAATCTCAAATGAATTTAAGTCCTAAGGGCACAAAACTAGAAAAAAAAAAGTCTCAAGGAAGAAAAGCCAGTGGAACGAGTTCTTTTAAGAGAAGCAGAACAGGACTCAGTATGAGTCGAAAGGGCACAGAAGAAGACACACACATTAATGGAGACAGTCAGGAGCCAGGCTGAAACCAGAGAGCAGGGAAGCCTCGTCAGAAATAACTGATCTGAAGAGCTTTGGCTCCTAACAGGGGTTGGGCATGTGGGCGGGTTTAAAGGCAAAAAGTCTCTGGGCTCCACAGATCTAACAAGTGTTCTTGAAAAAAAAAAAAAAGGCAAGATAATTACAAAGAATTGTTTTATTCCTTTAGAAAGTATGAGCTCAGAGAACACAGAGCAAAATTTTTCCAAATCCGCTCAAAATCTTGACACTCATGGAATTATGTTCATCTGTTCGTTTCCTTATAGAATTCGCCTTAATGCTTCTAATTATTGCCATTATAAAAATATATTAAGCCAAGACCGGTTTGGCTCAGTGGATAGAGTGTCGGCCTGCGGACTGAAAGGTCCCAGGTTCAATTCCGGTCGGGGGCATGTACCTTGGTTGCAGGCACATCTCCAGTGTGGGGCGTGCAGGAGGCGGCTGATCGATATCTCTCTCTCATCGATGTTTCTGACTTTCTATCTCTCTCCCTTCCTCTCTGTAAAAAATCAATAAAATATATTTAAATATATATATATTAAGAAAATATAAAATTGAAGTGACAACTATTCATTTTAATTACAAGAAAGGTATCACTCCGCTAGTGTATCTAGTGGTTGAGTGTCTATCCATGAACCCAGAGGTCACTGGTTTGATTCCTTATCAGGGCACATGCCCACCCAGGCTGTGGGCTCCATCCCCTGTAGGTGATGTGGAAGAGGCAGCTGATTGATGATGTTTGTCTCTCATCAATGTTTATATCTCTCTATCCCTCTCTCTTCCTCTCTCTCTAAAAATCAATAGAAACATATTTTTAAAAAGTATCATTCTTAAACTCATGGACAATTTTGGGAACAAAAAATTTGGAATATCTAGATACCTATTGAATATGCAATTGCTTTTTCTGGGTGATTTACCCAACAGAACCAGTACATACTTCACAAATGGGTTTAGACCAATGTTATCTGAATAAAATTAATGACAGGAAAATACCATGAGGTGATTTTGATAACTGCTTGGAACAGGCCCACCTTTCAAAAAAAGAGGAAACAATATTAAATATCCTTAGATAGCTGGCTTTGGTCTTCTCAACTTTATTCACACCTGGGAAGTGTGGCTAAAATTTGCACATGTGTGTCACCTAGGGTCCAGTAAGGAAATAGAATAAGCTCCAGGTACTTTAAGGAGACAGAAAGTTGACAGAAAGAATTAAAAGCTTAAAAAATACTAATTGGAAAGGCAGAGATATTGAGGCTCTAGGGTGAGTGTTGAGGACAGAACACTGCAGAAATGGCCTATTGGGAACCACTGAGTCAGAAAGGTGAGGAATCCAGAAGTCACTACTGTTGTGTCAGGGATCAACAAACAAACAAACAAACAAATAAAAGCCCTGTTGCCACCACAGCAGCCTCTCAAAACCCTTGAAGTTGGATGCTGGAACCTGCCACATAAAACTGGTATCTTCACCATCTCACGTCTTAGCAGAAAACAATGCACGCAGCGGGAAGATGACCGACCTCCACTTGACTTCTGCCTTCCCAGTCTCAACAAGTGCATCCCATTGGTTGAACTTAATTTGCATCTGCAACTCTAACAGCACGGGAATCTGGGAAACGGAGTTTTTAGCTTCCCAGCTTCTGCAGTGCAGAAATGTACACTCTCTAGAGGAGGATGGTTGCCAGTTGGCCACATCCACCACACTGTCACTCAGAGACTAGAAATTTCGTATCCAAGGTCATAGAACGAGTGAGTGCTAGAGCCACAAACTCGAATTCCTAGCTGTTGGCGCCTTGCCCAGTGCTCTTTCCACTACATCAGTCTACAGCACTGATTACTCTCGGAAGACATTTGCCAAAGGAGACATATTTTCAAATCTTGTGCTAATTATATTTTTCACTGAACCGTTAATTCAGGCATCTGTGAATACTGTTACCTTTTAGTCTTATGTCAAATCTAGTTCTTCCTCCAAACTCAGACTTAATCTTATTTTACAGTACTTACAGTTAAACCAACACTGCAAGGGTTTAATACCTTCGAGTATTTTTCTCAGCAGGCTTGCTGCTTAATCCAGTTAATGTCAGAACAACGCAAACCTTCTTATTTAAAAGGGGGGAAGGACATTGTTAGAGACTGCATTAGAGGCTTGCTTTCTGCTGGATAAAGCCTGCCAATGTGGCCGCATTTGTACCTTATTATTATTTTAATTTGTGTCTTTTGCTCATCATAAAAAAGGAAAGTGTTGGGATGTCAAATCCCTTTGAATGTTAAACATAAAGAGAAATAGAAGAATGAAAATTCTCTTAGGGAAATCTTTCTAAGTCTGTACTTTAATAGTAAAAATGTGGAATATGCAAATAAAATATCTGGACAAATGGAAAATGTTTAATGTATCAGTAGTCTCATGATATCAATTAAATCATAACTTTAATTCCAAATGCTTTTTTAAAGATTTTTTGGGAACACGTGGTATATGCACATTCAATCATGTAAGTATAGAAATGTCTTATCTGTGCATTAAGAAAAGAATATAAGTTACTGAATATGTTTCTGTTTAGACTTATCAATGATACTATGATATAATTAAAGAAGTTCAATTCATTTTACTATATAAAAATTTACTTTCTGCTAAAGTTAATATTTGACTTTGAGCTATTCAAGAATCACTAAAAAAGAGTCAAAAGTTCGCATTACATCACTCAGATACTTCCCATATACAATCTAGAGCGCTCTAGTAAGACTCAGATTGGTGTTTTCCTTAATGTAAGTACATGCTGACTCTTTTTTGTTTGTTTGTTTTGTTTTGTGGTGTGTGTGTGTGTGTTTTGCTTTGTGTTTTTTGTTTTGTTTTTGGTGGATGTGGTCGTAGTGGTGGTGACTGGCTTCAAAAGATCACATTAAAATTTGGCATAAATCTGTGTCCTCATAACATCTTAGTTTAAATAAGGAAATATGGGGAAATATATTATCTCACAAATATTTAAAAACCCTAAATTATTTACATTATAAAATAATCTGTTTAATATTTCTTTCCATGCCCATGTACTCCAAAATAATTATTTAATTTCCATGGTTTTTTTTTTTCAGAAACACACTTACTTTATCTGATTTTTTTATTTATAGACTGAGATAATCAGAATGAATCCAACCCAAAGCAGGGACTGAAAGAATGTAAGAAATTGATCTCCAAACTGGGAATAAACTGAATCCTTCTAATGCATTCCCATCAGGACTCCTTGATCTCTAAAGGCAGATGGGAAGTCAATCTATGTGCAGACAGGAAAGAGGCTCCAATAAAGTTTAAAGTTTTACAAGGGAAGTTTTTCCACCCTGCCTTAGGAGGGAAGGGTGGAGAACAGGACACTCCACCCTCAGCTACATCCCCTTGATTAATTATGTAACCAGATCTCCTTTATCATTATCAACTTACCAATCAGGTAAGGGCAGATTTTCCCCAACGCTCTGTATAGAGTTTGAGTAAGGAATGTCCTGAGATCCTTACTCACTATACTTGTTCTGCATAGCATTGAGGTGAACAGATTGAACCGGGGTGAAAGTGAGCATTTTCTCCCTAAGATTTTTTTTTAAAACGTACTGTTTTAGCATGCACGATTTACAGATAGAAATCCTGGTTATGAATGCATTATAAAATCTTACCACATGTCAAGGAGTATATGCAAGAAAGTTGATAAAGAAGACATTTCAAACTTACAGTTTTAAGAATAAGTAAAAAATATTTGTAAGGTATTAGAAACTATTAGCATTTTAGTATGTCTAACTGACTGGTGACTACAACAAAGAGAATACTTTGTGGCTAGTAGAAACCAGCTGAATTTTTGAAATGCACAACTATCTACACACATACATTCCTCAGCCACAGATGCTAAAAATGAGGGTTTGGGCTTAGAAGTTTGTTTTTAACCTGGAGGAGAGCAGACATTTCACTTGAGTCATCCTTCACTTATCATCCGTTTCCTGGAATCCCAAGGGTTAGAGCAAGTTCTAAAGCTTTATCTTATGTAAGCGCTGGGTGATTAATATACCAGACCTGGCCCCACCTCTCAGTGAAACAGTTAGCAGGCTTCAGATAATGATTTTGTCTCTGAATTTTTAAACTTGAGGGTAAGTGTCTATTTGTTTACACTCTTATTGTTTTCTCTTTTTATTGGGAAAAAATGTCAACATATGGAAAAGTTAAAAGAATAATACAATAAATACCTCAAAACCCTTCACGATTGTGTATGGATATATAACTATATGTGTGTGTGTGTGTGTGTGTGTGTGTGTGTGTTTTGCCAGGCCATTCTTAAGTTACCAGTACCAGGATATTTCACATTTAAATGTTTCCACATGCATTTCCTGAGAATAAAGATTTTTCTCCTATATGACCACAATGTAATTATTACCCCCTAAAATCCTAATACCCAGGCCACACCCTCTATCAAATACATCAAGGTCTCTGGAAGGCATCAATATTTTTTAAAGCTCCAAGGTGATTACAATGTACAATAAAGTTAAGCACCACTATCTACAATTGCTAAAATTCAAGTTAAACATTTTCAAGAACATGTTTTATTTTTTAATGTACATAAGAATGCACTAGCCTCTTAAAGCTTAACAGATCTAAATTATAGATTTCAAATCAGTGTCATAATAATGTACATGTCCTTAAGTTTTTCATATTATGTTAATGTAATTTTCTCCACTGAGGCCAGGCCAATTTTCTTTTTCAATATTTCTTTAATATAAATGTATTTGAACTTTAGTTTCTTCTTCATCATTATTTAAAATGCATAAAATATGTATTGTTATGTAGATCCTAAGTACCTATATATCTAAAGCTAACTGTCTTTTAACAAAAATTTTATACCTATATATTATTTGATAAATGATTAATAAATCACTTTACCTTAACATGTGAAACAAACTTCTTCGTAACATTTCTCATAATTAAATTTGACATCCTATATAATAAGAAAGAAATATACTAATTATCCATTACACCTTCAGGTGTAACTACCAACCCTGTAACAACCTGATCACGAATCTGCAGGAGGGTGGGGTGGAGAGCTACAGGAGGGGCAGGGCAGCAAGCTATGAGGTGGGGAGGGAAGGGGGGACAGGGGAGTTATAGGAGGGCATTAGCAACCTATTGGTGCAAGGATTCGTGCACAGGGCTACTAGTTTATAATAAAAAGGGTCCAGCAAGCAAAAACCAAAATCTCAGCCTAATACATGTTAATATTTGGACAGATTACCTATGTTTTCTCACGTGTTAAAAAATCTTTCTTACATTCCCCAACAAAACATGATCCCTGGGTAAATAAATAAAAATAATTTTGACTAATAACAAATTATTCCTACATTTTATTTATTGTAGTTTCCTTCTCAGTGTTAAGATTAGCATTTGCCTAAAAAGTATTCCCAAAATTCTTGAATACCTATTAAGTACTTTTTGGGGCTTCTGACTACAATATTGTTATAAAATATCCAAGCAAGGAAATAAGACATTAAGTTTTAGAATTAGCCCTTAAGTAAGAATATCTGTTCTTTGGGATTAGAGTCAAAATTAGCAGTGTGTAAACTGATAATTTTAATGTAATGAATCAAACCAGTCATTGTGAGATAAGTTATATATTTTTGACTGGAAGAGAAGGCACAAGACCTGAATTCTAGGCCATGATGAGTAGGCCACTTATTTCTCTGGGCCTGAGGTGTTTCATCTGTTAAATGAAGGGTTTAGCTATGCCAAAGATTCCCAAACTTTTCCAGTTCATGGCATTTTTTTGTGTTTCAGTAATTTTTCATAATGTGGCATGCTAAAAGAAACAGCTACCAGTTTATTCACTAACTAGTTATGACCAAACTTATTATATAGGAGAGGTCTGGTGCATGAAATTCATGCACAAGGGAGGGTGTCCCTCAGCCCAGCCTGCACCCTCTCCAATCTGAGACACTTTGAGGGTTGTCCAACAGGCAGTGGGATATCCCTCTCACAATCCAAGACTGCTGGCTCCCAATTACTCATCTGCCTGCCTTTCTGATTGCCCCTAACTGCTTCTGCCTGCCAGCCTGATCACTCCCTAACCAGTCTCCTGCCAACCTGATTGATGCCTAACTGCTCCCCTGCCAGCCTATTTGCCCCTGACTGCCCTCCTCTGCAGGCCTGGTCCCCCCAACTGCCCTCTCCTGCAGGCCTTGGTCCCCCCCCCAACTGCCCTCCCCTTTTGGCCTGGTCGCCCCTAACCCTCCCCTGCTGTCCTGATCATTCATAACTTCCCTCTCTTGCAGGCTTGGTCCCTGCCAACAGCCCTCCCCTGCTGACCATCTTGTGGTGGCCATCTTGTGTCCACATGGGGGCAGAATCTTTTGACCACATGGGAGCAGCCATCTTTGTGTTGAGTGATGGTAATTTGCATATTACTCTTTTATTAGATAGGATAGAGGCCTGGTGCATGGGTGGGGGCTGACTGGTTTGCCCTGAAGGGTATCCTGGATCATGATGGGGGTTCTCTTAGGGCATGGAGTGGCCTGGGAAAGTTGCCTGTGGTGGTTTGCAGGCTGGCCACGCCCCCACAGTGACCCAAGTGGAGGCCCTGGTATCTGGTATTTATTTATATACTATAATTGAAACTTTGTAGCCTTAAGTGGAGTCCTGGGCTGGCCAGGATGTACAGAAAGCTTGGTTTCCTCCATTGCCAGGGAAACCCAAGCCTCCTGCTCACTCTGTGGCTGCAGCCATCTTGGTTGGGTTAATTTGCATACTCACTTCTGATTGGCTGGTGGGCGTGGCTTGTGGGTGTGGCTGAGGTGTGGTCAATTTGCATATTACTCTTTTATTAGATAGGCTGTCTATTCTAACAACTTAGTAGCTTTTTAAAAAAATAATACACATATATTTTTTGGAAGTTTATTTCATTCTTAACAGGATATCCATGTCTGGTTGGTACTTTAAAACTTCTCAGACCCTGGAATTGGATTGGAAACCACTGCTCTTGTTTCCTGTTCTCAGACCCTTGTGTTTTATAATATCAACTTACAAAAAAACCCAGCCTCACAAAAGCATGATGTCATCAAAGATATGATTTAAAGTTGAGGTTCTTTTGAACTACCTGAAGCTAATGATTTGCATCATTTCCAGCGGATATCATTGGGTTGGCCTTGAAAAGTTTAAATATCCCATGATGATGTCCCTTGGTGTTGGCTCTGGCACCCTTGGGGTGTCTCAGTGCACATTTTTTAAAGCACAAGGTATGCTCGCTAAAATATCTATAATAATAAAAGTGTAATATGCTAATTAGACTGGATGTCCTTCTGGACATCCTTCCTGACAAAGCTGTAGCAGGGAGGGGCAGAGGCAGAGGCAGCAGAGGCCACCCAGCTGCTGTAGCGGTGGCAGGTGGAAACCAGGACCAAGGCCCTGGAACTAATTTCATGCATGGGGCCTCTAGTTCACTATAATTATCATATGTGAATCTCTTCTGTAAAATAACATGAGTGGAATACTAGTAGATCATTCTGAGGGCCTAGAGTAAGGATTGAAGAGGAGATAAAAATTGTAATAAATGTTCTATCAGCATGGAATACCATTTCTTAAAAAAAAAGAAATTTTTTTATTTAAAATTTTTTTTTTACTTAAAAAAAAAAATGCCTACCCATGCCTCAGAATTCTGCCCAAGTTTGTTCAGGCCAACCTCCCCTAACCAAGTCAAATTCACTTGTTATATTCTCAGAGTACTCATTTTCTATCACTTATCACAGTTACAATTATGCATTCATGTGCATAACTACTTAATTCTTATATTCCCATTGCAATGGAAGCTCTAAGATGGTAGGGATATGTCTGATACTACCATTGTTTCAGTGTTTGTGGGCCTGCTAATCCGTAAACAGTGAACTCCCCTGTACGCACTGTCTTCTCTGGGAAGTGGCTCCATCTTTTGCCTTAAACTGAAAGCTGGCTCTCTCTGAGGCTACCATGGTCCTACCATTTGGGAAGTTCTCCCACGTGGTGCCTAATTATTTTCTCTCATCACACATCCACGATACTGTCCACCTGGTTCCCTGCTACCACTCCCAGTCCCCTTTTACTTTATGGACTGTAAAGTTAAAATATAAAACAAACCCATCAGCCATAAAAACACACCTGTTTCTTTGTAGCTCAGGCTCTCACAACTTCATCTTTATGTGCATTTGACTCACCTGGGAGATCTTGTTAAAGTGAGACCTCACTAGGTAAGGACATCCAGAGAAGTTGTGGACGCACCACTTTGAAGAGTGAGCAGCAGATGACCTATTTCTGCTGTATGTCACCTACTAAAGTCCTAATTTCCTGTCTGTGCTTCGGCACCAATCCCTCCTGTTTTTATGTGTATCTTGTCCCTTTACTGCTCCTTGTCTTTCTTACACAGCAAACCTCAATTTCTCTCCTCTCTCTCAACTGCTTAAGTATATCACCCATTTAGGGAAAAAAAAAAAAAATTAACTCTTTACGCCCCCTAGCTACCATCTTAGGTCTCTCTCTTTCACAGCCAAGGTTTTCGTGAGAAATTCTGTTGGCCAACATCATTTCATTTCTAATTTGATCTGAATTGCAGGTCCATTAGCCCACTAACATAGTCACAACAGCATTCAGTACTGTTAACCACTCCTGACATTTCTCTGTTTGTCCTCTATGACACAATAGCCCCCTTATTCTTCTGTTACCAATCTAGCAACTCTTTTTTTGTTGGTTTTGCAGGACCATCATCTCCTATCCACCAATTAGATATAACATATGAAAGTTCTTTAGGACCCAGTTCTTCTTTTCCAGCATACTAGAGGCCCAGTGCCCAAAATTCACACTTAGGGGTGAGGGAGGTTGTTCCTCAGTCCAGCCTGCACCCTCTCCAATTTGGGACCCTTTGAGGATGTCCGACTGCCTATTTAGGTCCACTGGGATGGGCCCTAAAAGGGCAATCAAACATCCCTCTCACAATCCAGGACTGCTGGCTCCCAATTGCTTGTCTACCTGCCTTCCTGATTGCCCTTAACTGCTTATGCCTGCCAGCCTGATCACTCCCTAACCAGTCTCCTGCCAGCCTGATTGATGCCTAACTGCTCCCCTGCAAGCCTGGGTCCCCCTCCAACTGCCCTTCTCTGTGGGCCTGGTCACCCCTAATTGCCTTCCCCTGCAGACCTGATTGCCCTCCTCACTGCTCTCCCCTGCAAGCCTGGGTCCCCCTCCAACTGCCTTCCCTGAAGGCCCAGTCATCTCTGCCGGCCTGGTCTCCACCCCCCCCCTCAAAAAAAAAAAAACTGCCCTCCTTTACAGGCCTGGTCCCTCCCAACTGCCCTCCTCTGCTGGCCTGATCACCCACAACTGTCCTCCTTGTAGGCCTGGTCTCTCTCTCCCAACTGCCCTTCCCTGCTATCCATCTTGTGATGGCCATCTTGTGTCCACATGGGGGTATGATCTTTGACCACATGGGGCAGCCATCTGGTGTATTGAAGTGATGGTCAATCTGCATATTACTCTTTTATTAGATAGGATAGTCACACCCTATAACTTCCATGCTCTTGCCACCTAAATGTAAATGACGTCTGAATCTGTCTCCAGCTTATACACCTTCTTTGAGTTACAAACCTGTATGTGCTATGGTCTACTTGACATCTTCTCTTAGATGTCTCATAGGTAAGAAATCCAGGTGCTGAACGTACATTCCATTAACACACAGTCCAGAAAACTTATATTTTTGACAGATGCTCTGTCTTCACTATCATCTATCTGCTCTTTTTTCCAAAACCTCCAAAATACCTTGGGAATCTATTCAGCTTTCTTTATCTCCACAGTCACCTCCATCATAGCATCAGTAATTGTCACCTTTTGGTTGGGCTACTGTAAATAGTTTTCTAAGGAATATTACTTCCATCCATTCTACTCTGCTCCTCCCTCTTTAATCTGTTCTTCACACAATATGGTATTTTTGAAACACAAGTATGATCATTTGTGCCTTCTCTTCTGATCATGCTGAACTTGTTTTAGTGCCTTATACCTGCTAGCCTCCTGCCTAAAGGGACATCGCCTTACTGTTTTACTGGCTTGGAAAGCTCTTCCCCTTTTTCTTCTAGCAATGCCTGCATTGTCCTTCAGACCTCAGCTTAATCATCAGTTTGGGAGGAAAGTCTCTTTTCACCTCAATGAGTAAGTCAGACTTATCTACTAGAAAATCATATGAAATCATGTGCTTCTCCATGACAGCATTCACCAAAAGCACAGTCACTTTCTGTTTTTATTCACCACTAGAGGCCCATTGCACAATATTTGTGCAAGAATAGGCCTTCCTTCTCCTGGCTTTGCCCCTGACTCCCCAGGAGTCTGCAAGTCCTCGCTGTCTGCTGGAGCACTGCTCCTGTAGCTCCCTCTGCCTCTTCCCTTCCCCCTCATTGCAGGCGTCCCACCCCTCCTGGCTGCTCAGCGCCTGCATATGTAAACTTAGCAACCATCTTTGTTGGGTTAATTTGCATACTCACTCCTGATTGGCTGTGGGTGTAGCAGAGGTATGGTCAATTTACATGTTTGTCTATTATTAGGTAAGATTGTCTCCCCAGTCCTAGCATAATGTCTGGCACATTGGGAGTTACCATCCAAAGCATCTCTTGATTTAATATGTGGAGGGGATAATTGCAGATGAGGAATCCCAAATGATATGACATTTAGCTGGACATGCTCTAATATTATTGAAGAATAAGACAAAGGGATATAAATTATGAATAATGCAAAGAACAAAATTTAATAGTATTTGCTGGAATATTTAGATATAAATTGTAGGGGAACTGAAGATGATTCATGGTTTGATTAGGAGAATGCCAGAGCCAATTTAAAAGTTTCAGCTAAAGACAATGAATTTAATTTACTGAGGCACAGAATTTGAGGTAACAGACTTACCAGGTGGCAATGGCTTATGCATTTTAAAATTTAGGAGTGGACATGGTGTGAACCGCCATCCAGATATCTTAACCTGGATGCCCTTTTGCTCCTGACAAGCAAACATACTCCTCTGTGTTCACTGTCTTGGTTAACAGCACAGAAAGAGTCAGGAGTCTTGGAGCCATTTAAGATTGCTCTCTCTTCCTCTATTACCTGGTTCTTTTCTATCATCTATATTTTCTGTCTTTTTGCCTATTCCACTGCTATTCCCATGGACTCACACCTGCATTATTTCAACAGATCCCTAACTACTCTCCCTGCAACCAGCCTTGATTTCCTGTCATCCAGTTTTCACTTTCTTCCGAGTGACTTTTCCATGACAACAGAATGTCACTTTCCTGCTAATCATCTTTAAAAAGCTTTTGTTGCCTAGGGGATAAAACCTAGGCCTTTTATCAAGGCTTTATGATTTGACCCTAAAATTGCTGTACGTCCCTTCCAGTACCCTCTGTCCAGCTATAGCCGATTAATTGTTCTTCCCAAAAGTTTCCTGCTGCCCTCTTCTTGCTTCCTTCCTTTCAACCTGGTTGAAATCTCACTAGGAATAGCAAAAGTGATCCTGACTGCGGAAGAGCAGTTTTGAAGTATAGAGACCAAAAACAAACAAACAAACAAACAAACAAAGCCAAGGAAACTCCTAGCTTTTTCCCCTTTTTTTTCTTTGATTAAGGTATTACATATGTGTCCTTATCCCCTCATTACCTCCCCCTGCCCCCCACTCATGCCCTCACCTCCCTGGTGTCTGTGCCCATTGGTTAGGCTTACATGCATGCACACAAGTCCTTTGGTTGATCTCTCCTCCTTAGCCCCTCTCTTCCCTCTGAGGTTTGAAGGTCTGACCCATGCTCTGTCTCTGTTTTTGTTCATCAGTTTATGTTGTTCATTGTATTCCACAAATGATTGAGATCATGTGCTATTTCTCTCTCTCCAACCGGCTTATTTCGCTTAGCATAATGCTCCCCAGTTCAATGCTACCTCCGTGGCCTCCTGAAGCCCTCCCCTCTGGGAAGATCTGGAGCCCCTGTTTACCTGCCAGCTCCCTCCAATGAATTCGTAGCCAGCAGTAGAGGTGAGTCACTGCCTCTCCTGTAGGTGAAGTTAATTAAGCTCACCCCCTGGCTCGTCGATCCTTAAGATCCTCTAGCTCAGCGGTTCTCAACCTTCCTAAGGCCGCGGTCTTTTAATACAGCTCCTCATGGGGTGGTGACCCCCCGCAACCATAAAACTATTTCCGTGGCTACTTCATCACTGTCATTTTGCTGCTGTTATGAACTGTCATGTAAATATCTGATAGGCAGGATGTATTTTCATTGTTACAAATTGATCGTAATTAAAGCATAGGGATTAATCACAAAAACAATATGCAGTTATATATTGTGAAATATTTATTTCTAATTACAAATAAATGAAATGTTGTCTTGAGTCGTGGTGTAGCATGGGCAACAGTCTTCCTAGGACAACAGTAAACTACATGGCTACACTTTGCTACACCGAGGAGCGGTGTGTTGGTTCCTAAGACCATGGGGAATAGGTGTTTTCTGATGGTCTTAGGCGACCCCTGTGAAAGGGTCCTTCGACCCCCAAAGGGGTCGCGACCCACAGGTTGAGAACCCCTGCTCTAGGTTGGCTGCGCACAATTTGGGGTTGCACCTTCTTCAGGTCAAATGCCCACAGAAGCCACCCCTTGACCTCAACAACATGGCGACAGCGGGCCGTCATTACGTCTTACGCCATCGCGCGCGGGGGAGGTGGGGTCCTTAAGGCGCTGGAGGGGGCGTGGCCAAGTCGGAATGGGCGGGGCTACAAGGGACTGGGCGTGGCCGGCGAGGGGTCGGGGGCACTTCAGGGATTCGGCTGGTGCGCGCGGGCGGTGCGAGGCAGCGCGGCCGGGGAGCGTCCACTTGACGTCCGCCGGGGAGCGTGCCCCGGACCCTCAGCCCGGACCCGGGGCGGCGGCGCAGCCGAGCGGAAGCCAGCGGCACCGGGAGTGGCGGCCGGAGCCCCAGCCACCAGCGGGAAGCACCCCGGATTGGGGAAGCCCCTGGAGTCGTGCGGCGGCGGCGGCGGCGGCGGCGCCTCCCTGACCCAAGGGGCCGCGGCGGACGGTCACGGTCACGGTCACAGGGCGAGGCACCGCCGCGCGCGCCACCCGGGCTGGGATTCCGGTCCCGCGGCCCCGGCTCGCCCTCCCCGCCCCGGCCGCCTCACCTGCGGGCAGCGCCGGTGTGGACGACGACACCTGCGCCGCCTCGCTCCCAGGTCTCCGCCCGCCGCCCCCTCCGCCCCCTCGGGCGGCGCCAGGCCCGGCCGGCGCACCTGGGCGCGCGGGGCTGCGGCAGCCGCGGCTCCGGCTCCGACGCCCGCGAGGACGCAGGTGGAGCAGGCGCGGCTTCGCGGAGCCGGGCGGCCGGTGCCCGCGCTCCGGGAGGCGGTGGCGGGCGGCCGGGCACCATGAACGGCGGCGGCAGCGGCGCCAACATCACCTACGCCAGCCGCAAGCGGCGGAAGCCCGTGCAGAAAACGTGAGTGCGGGTCCCGGCGCGGCGGGGCTGGGCGCTCCGGCTCCGGGCGCGGCGGGCGCGGCGGGCGCTCCGGCTTCGGGCGCGCCCCCAGGTCCCGGCGGCGGCGGTGGGGGTGCGGGGGTGCGGGGGCGAGGTCCCTGCCTGACCCGGGGAATCATCGGGATTCGGGGCCGGGTGGAGACGCGCGCGCACAGGCCTGGGCTGTTGTCATTTTTAAAAATCGGTTGCATTTGGAGAGTCTCCCCGGTTGCCCGGCGCCCACCCTCTCCCACCCCACCCACCACCGGCAGCTGTTTGCTCTTCTGTGGTCCGGGTCTGCCGGTGGAGCTGGGGGGATTAGTTAACCTAAACCCGCCTGGGAATCCCCTGCCACTTTGTAATCTCCGTTTAGGGGAGAGGACGGTCCCAATTCCCACCCCCGGCGGCGGGGCCAGGTGCTGCCGGGCGCCCCACGCCCGCCACCTGCGGGGAGAGGTACCTCCGAAGGCGCATACTCTCTGGCCTGGTCCCCAGCTGGGTTTGGCTTTTATTACTATTATTATTATTATTATTATTATTATTATTATTATTATTATTATTGGGAGGTGGTTTTGCAGTGCTCAGCATGACCATGTTGGCAAGAAGCATAGAGATGGATGGAAGCAGGGATGAGGGAAGGTAGTGGGCAAGGTTCAGTGGGGGAACTGTTGTCTGTTTGTTTTTTGAGCTACTTTTTTTGTTTTTTGGGGAGTGGA